>BJCM01047596.1:0-12828 GCA_018326385.1 Flaveria bidentis | reverse complement strand
ATAGTAATAATAATAGTAATAATAATAGTAATAATAATAGTAATAATAATAATAATAGTAATAATAATAATAATAGTAGTAATAATAATAATAGTAATAATAATAATAGTAATAATAATAATAATAATAATAATAATAGTAATAATAATAAAAAATCAAAACCTGGTTGTACCCGGTTCTGGACCCGACCCGGTCCGGACCCGACCCTAACCGGGTAGGCCGGGTAGGGTTTTATGGGGCTCCAACCCGACCCGGGTTCGTCAATACCCGGGTACATAAAAAACCGGCCGGCCCGAACCCGGTTTGAACCCGGTTTCGGGTTCGGCCCAAAACCCGATTTGTGCAAGTCTAGAGCTTCCTATATGGAGTTTTCTGTTTTTCATATCAACGTTTGTTGAATTTATGTTATTTGAGCTCTTGCATGTTAATTATTCAGTTGAAAAATACTTGTTTCTATTATTTATGATCTTAGTAGGAATCATTACACTTTTATATAATCAAGATATATATACCTTAGGAAATTATTCTAATACTACTTTAAGCGATTATTTCATTTGTAGTTAAAGCATCTTTTAATAGGTTAATTATTTATATATAATATGATATAACTATGAAAGTAATTAATTTATATAATACTAATTATCAACATTAGTATGTTTAGTGGGTTGTACTATGTGTTTAATGGATTGTATTTATTTTTATCTTTTTCTTAAACTTTAATTTTTTTTAATTTTAACCTACTGTTTTCACACTTTTGACAATTTAGCCCTAATATTTTATTTTATTTTTATATTTGATCCCCATACTTCTCATAATTTACAATTTTTTGTTTTGCGTTTCCAAATAAATTTTGCGAGTAACAATCACAGCGCATGTGTGTTAATCAACATTCGTACCTTTATATTTTTTTCCGTTTAACGACCATGTCGCAACAGACTGGTTTTAGATCGACTTACTCATTGTTTAATGTGTTTCACGTTTTTGCTTACGTGGTTCAACGTTTGTAGCTCTGGTTTTTGTTTGATTTTATTTTCTTTGTTTTTTTATTTCTATTCTGATATGAATTTTTCAGTGTTGGTAGCCACTTATGGTATGCCATTAGTACTACTTATCATGGTTTTATACCCTCTGTTACAACGCATGGGTTTAATACTAGTTATCTTCCAAGTGTTAACACAAAGTTTTTCATAGGATGATCCTATGCAGAAGCCCTTAGTTTTTTATAAAAAAAACATTCCAAAACATGATTCTAACAAATTACAAACCTCTTAAAATATCATAATATTTACAAGAAGAATAAAAAATATCACCATACACTTTATCAAACAATAAACCAATTTATAAATAGCTATCAATAACACGTCAAATAAAAACACCACGGTCCTTACAAATTCCATCCATAAATACAAAATACCAATACTTCAAGATGAAGTATTTTCAATAATTCAAACCACCAAAATATATATAGACACATGCATATGAGATGATTTATACACGACTAGCACATAACAAAAACTTACAATTTTGTTTTCGTTTATGTACTGAGAACAAAATTGTAAGATTAATTATTTTTGTTAATGTACTTTAGAGTCTTCTACAAATAACCTCCGTCTCCATGTATGTATAAATCTATACATACAAACATAATCTTCAAACACTTTATACTCTACTCTTCAATCTACGACTTAGAGCTTCCATTGTCACAAGCCTTATTCCCCTCACCCACAACTCCGCCATTTCACACCCACCCTCACACACAAAATGTACTACTTTTTTCTTTCCCGTCACCACCCGAAACACTCCCGAGGTGTCGGTATCACCTTTCGCCCTCCTACGCTTCACAAACTTTAGGCTCGGGCCCACCTCAGCTTCCAAACAAACCACATTTCTCCTCTTAGAGTTACCCCACCTTAAAACACCTTCACTCCCTAACATTTTTAACACTTTCCTATGTGGCCTTCCTTTCCCTCCCCTTGTGTGTTTCAACACATTCCCACCGGTTATAACCAGCACCCGAGCAAGCTCATCGAGTATTACACGCTCCGCGTGTTTCATTGTGTGTTTTCTTGCAAGTGTCAACGCGGTCTCACCTTTTGAATTGCTGATAGCACAAAGTGATCCACATGAGATCAAAAGCTCACACATTTGTGCATTGCCTTCTCTTGCAGCCAACATGAGAGGTGTGTATCCGTCCCCGTTGAGGGCGTTTATGTCATACCCTCTGGTGGTTAATAGTTTGACTGCTTGTATGTCTCCATGACGAGATGCGTAGTGCAACGGGTAAAAGCCTTGAGAACTTTTATTACCCTTTTCTAGAGTAAATTCAAGCATTACCTTTTCAAACATATCAGCATTATCCTTAGTTTTTGATAAAGATATCGCGCTCTCGCCCTTATCGTTAGTGAGTTTTACATCAGCACCAGAGTAAACAAGAAGTTTAAAGGCATGAACATTACCTTGCATGGAAGTCACCATAACAGCTGATAAACCATTACTATCTTGCTCATTTATATTGACGTTTTCCCAGCTTACAATAGCTTTCAATGCTTGCATATCTCCTGAATGTGCTGCAAATATTAAAGGTGAAAAGATGGCTTTGTTGCTGGATGCAGGTATCATTCCATCTTTAATGACATTTAGCACGGTTTGTTGAAAGCCACTAGACCATTTATTTGATTCGGCTATTGACCAAGCAGACTGACCGAACATATTGACCAAACCAAGGTCAGCACCGGCTTTGATCAGGACTCGTAGACATTCATCTTGTTTAAATTTTGCACAAATCATTAGAGGTGTTTCGTCATTGTTTGTAACTCTGGAATTGATGTCAGAACCAGAGTCTATTAGGTGTTGAAGAATGGATGAAAACCCAAGCCGGGCAGCCATGTGTACTGCCTGATATTCGGTTTTTTGTGTAGTTTTGATTCGAGAGTTAACGTGGGACCCACATTTGACTAGTGTTTTGACGGCCCCTATGTTGCCACATAGGACGGCATGATGTAGGAGTGTTCTACCATTGTGGTAAATGTTGGGGGAGAAATGGTGGAGTAACAATTGCAGTATGGTGCCACTTGATTCAAAATACTCCACCGCGCACCACGTGATGGCATATGGCTCGGCTAGCCCTGCACCCACTCGAAACTCATCACCTGAGCCCATGTCCCATGACCATGCTCCTAGTGGCACCTTAATGTCAAATTTGGCATCATCCTTTGACTTTAAGGGACAAAAACAAGTTTTGTTAGTTTCATGCATGTGATATAAAGACAAAAGAAAACAATAATATAGAGCAAGTTGAAATAAAAAAAGTTAGAAATAAAATCTCAGGGTCAACATTAGATAGAAATATTTTAGCACATGTCATGTGCTAGAGTTTGGATTCACATGGTATGTGTATCACCTAACCTCCTAGCGTTGTTAGCCTAACACCTCTAAAATATAAATTTAATAAACCATAGAAGCGATAAATGCTCAATAATCATAGATTACTGTAAATGTAATTTCAAGGAGTAGGCATAGATTAAAAAGGTACCTGCAGCAGCAGACGAACGATTGCAACCTGTCTGCTAACAACAGCAGCCACAAGGGGCATGCAGTTGATGTTCGTGTGTAGAGAAGGCTTGGATGACTGGAGAAGCACCCTAGCAGTTGCATTTACATCTACTCCACACTATCATGTGCATAAAAAAATCATGTTAAATAATAATGAAGGCAGTAGTTGACTTAAATGGAGAATAGGAATTCAACATAAACAGAAATGTTATAATATGTCATCAAGAGAAGACTCATGGTTATTATTATTTTATTTCTAGTCTTCATTTATGATTTCATAGCATAGGTTAACATTGGATGTTGTCTTAGTCTTAGAAATGAATGTCTTAAAATGATATGCGTGTACAGGGGCGGAGCTTGAATAAAAGTTTAGAAGGGGGGGGGGGGGCCAAAGTAAACTATTTTAGAGGGGACTCTATATTCGTTAAAAAATTTCCACTACCGGACCGAAAATTTACACTACTGACGAAAAAAATAGCCCCCCCCCTAAAGTTTCGCCCCTGTGCGTGTATGTTTTCTAATGTGGTATAGCTATAAAATATCATTCAATGACAATGAATGTTAGCAGGTTAACCAGACCCGGCCCGGAAGTTTTGCATCATATTAACACATGGTTTGCTTCAACTGGAGCTTGTTTTAACCTAATCAGCCCATGTTACACATCTATTGATTACCTTCAAAAGTGTGTCCACCACGTCTACAAATCCTCTGCAGCATGCGGTGACAAGAGCATGCACAGCAATGTTGGCCCGGATTAGATCAGAAGCCATAAGCAACTCAATAAATTTACCACCTCGTCCATGACAACTGGCCTCTAGTAGAGCTTCTTCACAAGCAAGCTGAGATGCTCCATTTTTCAGTAATATTTCAAAGATCTCAAAATGACCCTCCCTTACTGCTGCTGTTATTGAAAATCCTCTAAAAAGTTTCTGATTCACATCAGCTCCATGGCTCTGTAATTTTAAGTGAAACACATTAACCCAAGTCATTTAGTGTATATGACTAATAAAGCAATAAAACCCTACATGGGGACATAGTGTTCTTATAATCTTTTCTTTGCTTATTATATTCACCCAGGTGATATGACACACACACATATATAAGTATATACTATATAACATGATCCACATGATCATGTGATTTATGTGAATGGTACTAGGAAATTATTCTTTTAAAGTGAAAGTGAACATGGCCACACACACGAACAAAAGAGCAGCACAACTACCTACTTGCAGACAGTATAGCATGGAACTAGATGTGAGTTTCAGCCTGATTAGTTAAATTGGGTTAATGTTGGTTAGATATTACAATTTATTGAGCCAGACGGTTGAGTTTAAAGGCTTATAAAAAAAACAAAACATGTAAAACAGGTCGAAAAGATTTAAAGTCACCTACAGGTGTTAATTACATGTTATCAACCTCCTAAATTGATTATCCAAACAAATTAGGTATTCGAGTTGTTTTTCCTTTAAAAACCTATACACTTACGCTATAGTGTTTATGTGGTTGATTGGGCCCTCAAGTTCAGAAATGCAGTTTAATCCCTCAACTTTTAAATGAAACAAATCAATTTTATGGAGGTAACCAGTAAGACAAAAGTAAAGTATCCCTTTACTACTCATAGTATAAAGTTTGTATTTTTTTTGTACAAAAAAGTAATACTAAATTAACCATGGAAATACTTTAGGGACTTGGCCACATCTTTGTTGAAAGCATGTAGGGTTCATTTATGATAACCCTAGATATTAGTTGATATGATAGTTTTTATAGACACATTGATACATTAATTATTTATATAATTTAAAAGATGTGAACAAAATAATCGGTGGGTTGACCCTGCCCGGCCCATTGTGACCCGCACTAAAGATTACCAGGTTGCCCTGTTACCAAGCCCAACTTATTGGCCCGCTCAAAATGGAACTTCAGCATTAGCCTAGAGAAAGGAAATGTAAAGCTGCTTTCATGTGTCTTTATAGCATATACGCAGCACAGAATGGGCATCTTGCACATAGACGTCCACCCCATATCATACTATTGGTTGTAAACATTTCACGGAGATGGATCTACCCTACACCAGGTCAAAACTCTATGCTTGTATGGTCACAATGTCTCTTTCTTGTAGCCCTCTTTTTTAGATGATTTGATGGGCAGTGGTTAGTATTAATTATAAAAATCATTTAAGATGATATTTTTCTGTAAGGATTGACTTGGTAAATTAATTAAAATTAAGAGCATAGTCTGACTTAAATCAAGAAAAGGTTGCCATATGTCTACTAAGGTGTGTGTATGACTTGAAACCAAGTTAAACAAATAATGATAAGTCATGGTTATTTTTGCTTGAGTAGAGGCTATATATGTCAATCCTGAGTCATTTTAGTTTGAACATTTGTTCAAAAAATAAATGTCGCGACTTATAAGAGACCTGCGAAAATGAAAACAGTTAATGCTCCAACAGGAGGAGTATAATACTGGGTTAATTAGCAAAAACTTGTAAGAATAGTGTCACCAGTGAAAGTAGGATATCAAATTGTAAGTCAAAGCCTATCAACAGCATTATTTAATGAACAAAACCAGATCTAGATTCTATAATTTCCTCCAGACTGAATCGTCAAAGAGTTTTTGTGAATAAAATATAGACCAACATGAGTGTTGATAACATGCCTAATTAGCTATAAAATACATATGCAGTAATTATCTTGTTAAATTACCGGCTTTCACAGGTAATTGATCTACTCCTACAAGCTCAGCATATGTCAGTACCAAGTAACACAGATTTATATGGTGTCTATGGTTGCATAGATATTTTATTTTCTTTGGAACTTATGATTCCTAGTGGGATGAAAAAAGATTATAAGGTTCCACTTGTGACTCTGCAAACTAAATTTAATGCTTCTCAACTCTAAACTGCCGACACTGGTGTGGTTTCATCAGAAAGAAGCTAAATTGCTATAAAATCTTTTACGTATAACCACATTCATTCTTAAACACCAAGCACCAGGAACTTAGGTAATGTCTACAAAATGTGCACTGCCTTACCAATCTTGCAGCTCTATGTGAGTCAACAAAGCAAAGTGCTGTCCGCTTAACAGATCCCATAGGTAACATCAAGTAATACAAAAACCTTAATCTACATGGATTACGAGAAAGTCTAAATCAAGGATAAAACTACATACAAATAAACTTACTTCTACTAAAATAAAAATAAAAAGCGCTACAATAACCAACACCTGATGAATTTAGAAACACATCGCCTAAGTTGCTAGCTCATTTCCAATACAGATCCCCCTCTGCATCCATTAGCTCATTAACCTATACGATGTGACTACATTTATGATCTGTTTGTTTTATATCTCTGGTAATGCAGGATTAGTTTAACTGTATCCTATATTTAATTATCTCCTTAGAATACGTAATTACGTATAGTCATATACCAATCAACCTCTGAGAAATCAGTGTGTGCAGTTGAATAGGAACATGATCACAAACTAATAATCCGATCTTATTCTAACAAACGCACAATTAACAAAACAGAGCTCTAAACTGTTATACCAGTAATTTCCGAACGAGAGTCAGATTCCCGTTGTGAACGGCAACGAACAACGCAGTGACGTCGGTTTTCATCTCCTGATGTTCAAATCGAACGGCATTTGGTGATTCCTCGTGGCAGATCACCTCCGCCATGCGCACCTTCAACGTAACAGCACCGACGAAGTTGACGTCGATGAACGGATTGTTAACGCAATCTAACGCCGATTTGAGGTCATTTGAGGACGAAGCTTCGAGAAGTCGTTGAGATACGTCTGCTTCGTAGTCCACCGGAAAAACCTGTTGTTTGCCGGAGAGGAAGCCTCCGCTGCTGCCGGAGTTACCGAACACCGTCATTTTCCGGTAGGTATCTTCTCTCTGTTTCACACACACACACACACACAGTTTATTGGAGTTTTTTTTTTTCTTTTTTTTTCTGTGTGTCTACAGTTGTAGAGTGTAGGAGGTGAGGGGAAAATTGAAAGAGGTGAGCGCCAGAGAAGTAAAGACTGGAGTGTGTGTTTTATATGGTGGTTGTTTGTGAAGGAAAGTTTGTTTTATATATACACGAGTATTATTTAAACTTTAGTTACAAAAGTCTTTGGTTTATCATTTATGTGTAAATGAAGCTACAAAACTCATAATAAGGTGTTTGAAGATTTTCATTTTTTTTTCTAATGGTAAGTTTATTATACTCTTATTAGCCATATATGTTTTATTTGTTAGAATCTTAAATGTTTAGTAAAATGCATTCAACTCTTTGTGTTTATTATACACATGTTGTCTTAAACTTTTAATGAATTATCACGTTTTTTAAATTATTACTCGTTTCATGGATATAAGTCCAGTCGTATCTATAATCTATAACTATCTATAACTTATAATAAAAAAAATGTTTTCTCAAGACACGTGTTATCATTCTAGCGTATCAAATGATACGTGTCATCATTCTAACATATCAAAAAATTCATTTTCTCCCAGCTGTCTCATAATAAATACAAAAATTTTAAAAACAATTAGTTTGACTTTCCTTTTTAATTAAAATATGTTAAACAAATCTTATCTTATTTTATCTTACTACTCTAATAAAAGAGTAACTTGATATGTCACGTGTCAGTATCACAATCATTCTCACTAAAATTTCTCGCATCTCTCTCATCTTAAATAATTACCTTAATTACTAACAATATTATTTAACTTTCTTTTACATTTAATATATTAAAAAAAGATCTATTTATTAATATTATGTCTAAATGAATAAAACTTTTATAAAATAATAATTTTTCTAAACATAAAACTTTTTTAAAACTTCAAAATATTTTTAAAATTGGTATTTTTAAAAGTTCAATTTTTTTAAAACCAAAAATAATTAATTTGGGAGTTATAATTTTTTAAAATAATATTTTTATATGGTTTATTTTAGAACAAAATACTTATTGTTTTTTGGAAAAAAATTAAAACAAAAATTTAAAAAGTTGAAATCACTGTTTTATTAGTTATAGTTATTTTTCATATATAATTTCAGTCATATCATATTTTAGAATATAATTTATAATCAATAAATTATATTATATTTATTTTTTATTTATTAAACTCGTGTAATACACGGGTTTACTAAAGCTAGTATATATATATATATTTGTGTTTCTTGTTTCTCTCATATTAAATGAAATTATTGTAAAAAAGTAAACTAAAATATTAAACATCTAAAATATAAATGTAGTTATTTTAATAATTTATTAATACATATATATTAAATATAGAGTAATAATTTCTAATTCATTATGTGTTATAACTTTTAAAGATTCATTAAAAAAATTTTCACCAATGGATAATAACATCTAGAAAATAAAATATTTATAAAACGAATAATTTTAATATGTTTTATTTATTCTACTCATGTAACACATGGGCTATAACCTAGTACGTGTATATTAGACAAGTGTTTTTGTGATGTGGTAAAGAACACAATATATAAATTCTTTTGTAAATTAAAACACAACAATACCATACTCAAATTGAAAAAAAAAAGTTAAAATGTTACTTTTATGGTGTAGTTTTTTTTATAAAAATCTATTAATGTGTGAAAAAATCAAAGTAAAAAAACAATACCATATTTCTTAAATGTATTATAAAATATAGTATAAATAACTCTTATCGCAAAATCTTATTTCTTTGTTGTTGTGTGAAAACAATGGATTTATTTAAGTAAACCTTTCACATTTTCATCACATGAAATCCAATAGGTAAATTAAAAAGATTTAATCATTAAATCATTATTATTTATAATAAAAATAAGATTTTAAGATGTCACGTGTCAGCAGTTTAGGCTTTCTAATTTTATTTTTATTTTTATTTTTCTGTTTTTCTCTCGTAATAAATTATAATAATATATATAAAATAGTATATTAATTTAAACATTTCCAATTTAAAAAATAGTTATAGTAAAAGTTAAAAACTAGATTTTATAATTAAACAACACACTTTAAAAAATATATAATAGTATATATAAAATAGTATATTAATTTAAACATTTCCAATTTTAAAAATAGATATAGTAAAATTTAAAAACTAGATTTTATAATTAAACAACACACTTTAAAAAATATATAAGACACAAATTTTTCATGAATAAAATCTTTTTTTAATGCAAACTATTTTAATATCGTTTCTTCCTAAGTTTTACAAGGATGATTATTTTTTTAATAAAATTAAAAAAGACCAAAATGCTTTATGAAAGACCACAATGCTTTATAAAACAAGTAAAAGCACAATCTTATGAAAAGAAAGTTTAGAATAATAGTAATATAGTTGTTTTTGCTTGAAGTACTTGCTTATATGTAACTCAATCATATCTTATTTAAAAATATCATTCTATAAATGTTACATTCTTATTACAAATTATTTAATATTGTATTTATTTAACATGTATAATACGTGAGATACTAGTAGTATAAATAACTTTTATCACAAAATCTTATTTATTTTTGTTGTGTAAAAGTAGTAGATTTACTCAAGTCAACCCATCACTTTTTCATCAAGATGCGATCCAATAGATAAATTTAAAAGGATCATTAAATCATGAGAAACTTAGCGATTTTAGCAAAATTATTATACGTAACTTTAAATAAAATAAACTTTAAAATTGAAGACTAAACCATATTTAAAGTATAAGTATACGTAAAGCTTTCCCATATATAACCCAAAATAATTAAATTTTCTATCATTTATGCTAATGACGTGGGGATTTGACAATATTGATGATAATAATCGGACGGCTGTTGGCTTTAGATTGAACCATGCGTGTGTGCCTAATGGCACTATGGTTTTATGGCACAATGGCAGGCAGGTGGACCTCTTTTGTAACACTAATTAGCTTCATTGTTACAACTCCATTTGGAGTTCTATAATCACAAGATAATACTTAATTATTTTACTAATTAATCATAATGCTAGTTATGGTTACCCTTCAAATTTGGATGGTTTTGTTTTTATGTTTGAAAATCTTAACCGCATGCTATTTGGTACAAACTAGTATTAACACCCGTGTTGCGACGTGTAACGTAAAACCATACCAAGCAGCAACAATGTCACATCACTGTTAGTGATCACCAAAAAATAAAAACGAATAATATAAAATCGAATGGAAAGTAGACGTAAAAGGGTTAAACCACACACGTGAAACATAAAAATATTAAAAAATAATTAAGTTGATCTAGAAACCCAACTTTGTGATGGACCGTTTAAGGGGAAAATAAGTGTAAACGTAAAATCACACGCGCATGTTGCAGTGTGTTAACTCGTAAAATTTAGACTAAAACGTAAACAAAAAATGAGTAAAATATGAAAAATATAGGGGACAAAGTTAAAAGTAAAAAATTTATATTGATTAAATATGTAAAAGATGTAAACGTATTAGTGTTGTTAAAAAGAATTAAAGATTTAAAAAAACCCAAAAATGGATACACTCCATTAAGCCTAAAGTACAAACATTAAGGCACAAAAAATTTGATAATTAGTAGTATATATAATCATTTTTGATGTATTAATCAATTGTTAACTAAACGGAATTATGTTTATGTATTTATTAAAATTGTATTGTATTAAAGTTAATTTAAAAAATAAGCAATTGTTTGTTATTAAAGATGATACGTGGTGAACAAGTGATTCTCCTATTGCAAACATCTTAGGTTTAAATACTGTTTTTATTGGTTTTTATCATAAATTTTTGAAGATCATATGTCCAATTTATAAGTTTACGATAACATGCTCTTATAAAAAAAACATAATCTTTGTTATGAAGTTTAAAATCAGTTTTAAATCTTGGAGTTCCACTATGTAATAGCTTCACATTTTTAAGTTATCAACATGATAAATTATAAGCGTTGTAGGGTTTGATGTTGTTGTTAAACCATGTTGTTAGTAACGAATGATTCATTTAGAATAAAATAAATGATACATTTTAAAACTTCTAGATTTCATTCTTCACTTTTAAAGACTCACTATAATAACTAGAATGTTTTCGTATGATAATCTTAGAAAAACTAGAGGCCAATCATTCTTAACACATATACTAGATTTATGTTATATTTTACTGAACAAACAACATATATATACTAATTAGATTTCATAGTAACTGGAACACTATGCTAAACAACATACGTAAATCAATTTTCATCTAATGAACTAACTTCACCAGCCAGCCCTCGATACTCATAATGTTTGGTTTCAACATTGTTGTGCCAATTGGATAAGCCTTTCTAATTAAGACCTAACACACAGACTCATTCTTTACTATTTGTTTATAGAAATAGTTGAAAAATCATATTGGGTTAGTTATTTTTTTACTTAATAAAAGAAAATTATAAGTTAAAGAACTCTGCTTTTTTTTATAATGTTTTATAAAATTCTGAATATATAGTTGTGATATGTTTAATATATATCGACTATCGTTACTATATGTTAATTTATGTTTTGAAAACTGTGATATTCGTCATTTTCGACTAGCTTTGTATTTGTTATCCTGTATTGTAAACCCGACTTATTTTGGTCTTCGGATCTTTGAATATTAATAAAATGATGGATTTTATGTTGTAATCATGTTTCATACTTGTCGTGGCGTGACCCACAGTCGTTTCAGCAAAATCAATTTTTTTAACGTTTTCGGTTCGTTTAAGGTCTGGACTTGTATTTTAACCATCCAAACCAACCAAGATCTAACCCATAACTATTCTAGAACCCTCTAAACATGTAGATACCTGGTCATAATTTATTTAAATTAAATTTTATTTTAAATAAAAGAATCAAAGTACACTCTTTTACTCACCGGACAAACGCATTACTCATTTCCTCAAACCCTAATCTTTCCCTATAAATACCACTCATTCTCAACCATTTCACCTGCATATTTTCATCTTCTTCTCCCAAAAGTTTTGATCTTGTAAGTTGTTCTAGCTAGTTTTGCTTAAGTTTGACTTTAAAAAGTCAACGGAACCGAATCTTGCATTTCAAATCATTTCGGTTATGTAATTTTGGTTATTTTCAATTTTTCTAAGTTATTTTATGTTCGCAAAACTATTTTCATCTTTATTTAAGTATTGTGGGCATTCAAACTCATTTTTATGCATTTTAGACCCGTTTGGGTCGTTTTCGGGAAGTTTACTCGCTTAACTTTCTTGTTTCAGTTTAGATCTGGAAGTTTTACCTTATTTTTAGTTCAATGGTTTTGGACATGTGGTAACCATCCTCGGG
>BJCM01047449.1:0-25957 GCA_018326385.1 Flaveria bidentis | reverse complement strand
ATACTCCCACTCACCCGACTTTCTCTCGTTGGCGAGTTTGGTCCCTCGACTTTGGACTTTATTTCTTTTCATCCTTCGTCGGCTTCAAAATACATAAATAACCGGGTGTTACATAGAAACTTTCAACTAATCTAATAATACTATCTACAAATCTGACTTTAGGAGTCTGTACATAATTTTAAGATGTTCTTAGATTTTTTATTCATTGTTAAATACTTAACAAAAATCATGATAATTCATTCAAAACAAAAGCTAATCCTTATGAAAAACCAAAAATAAATTGCATAAATGTATCATTATGTTGAAGAAAAAAAGGTGAACCATTAGCAACTAACTTGGCTAACAATACATATTCAAGCAATGACAACATGTCCTTGAACCATCGGTCCAATGGCTTCCTATCGGAGTATACATTAAACCCAATCTGCTTTAGCTTTGTATTTTCTACCATATCCCCACCATCAAAATATGATCTGGTTTTGGTATGTTGGTTTATATCTTATAGCAATGAAGAATTGTAAGCTCATCCCTCTTGATTCGTGTGTGCATCTTTAGTAGCTTCATATGCATTGTGAATAACTTTAACACAATACTGTATAACGTCTTTAGCTATTTGATAGTCGAACCAGGTTGGTCCCAATCAAATTTAAGGGTTGAAAGATCCTTAACAATTTATGCTTTGGGTACTTAACGATCATAGATGTTTAATTGATGCATACATCAATTGTAATACGTCTCTTGTATCATTGATTTTCTTTTCAAACAAGAATCTTAATATGCCAATCTTCTTACCCGATACTATGTTAAACATGAAAGAACCAAGTTGATTTTATAAATATTGGGTAATAGTTTAAGAATCTGTAAGAACTTTGGTGATGTAACTTTGCACTTTTTCAATGGAAGCTAATACCAATTTTGCAAGCCAACCGATTCTAACCTTAACCTGATGCTCATTATGATCAAGTAGGTTGGTTTCCTAACTATATTTTCTAATACAAAAACACCATGATTCAAGAAACTAACCACTACTTAAATTTGACCAAATAAACTTGCAGTATCATATTTTGGTTTAACAACTACTTCATAGTTGTAGATAACATACTTACGAGATCAAATAGGGAACAAGGCAAAGAAACAATGAACAACAAGTAAGAAACTCAAGAACACAAAGTTTGGTTTTTAAGAATGATGTATATTGCTCTCAGGTGTTTTACAAGTGTAGGAAGAGAACATAGCTTTCAAATATGTTGTGTTTTGTATTGAAACAATTTCTTCTGCATTGCTTTAATCCAACTTTCATCTCTTAAAGCTTTATCAACTTTCTTTGGCTTAATGTAGCATAAAAAGAAAGAGTGCAGTCAAACATTTTGAATATGTATTTGTTCTATTGTTATCACCCCAGTTTCAACATTACCGATAATGTATGTGGTAGGATGTGACTTGTGAATTTTTAGTTAAGAAATCACATCAAATTGATTTGACAGATCTAAATTATTGATTGGGTATCACCTACCACATCAGCTCACCCATCAAGTTTGGCTTGATCTAAAGAGTGCGTAACATCATTAATGTTGTGTTTAGTGGAGTGGTTGTCAATATCAAGATATTCTTGATTACTTTCACCATTTTCGTCTCCTCCTAAATTTGAGATCCATTCATTTGAGTTCAGTGCTACATAGCTAGAATTGGTTGACACCTTAGATGTATCAACGGGATAATTTATCATGGTTATGTTGACAGAATTCTCACTTGAAGTGTTTGTAACCACTGGTGTTAATAAACTTTGAACATTTGATATTCTTGGCTCAAATCTTGGATCAAGATCTATTGCAAATATATTACTGATTGTTCCCGAAACATTTTCACAATATTTATTAAAACAATTGATAACTAAATCAAAATCAAATATTCAATTAGTGCCAGAACCTTTCACACTTGAAGTGTGTTCATTGAAGGTTAATTGGTTGACTTGGTTGACACCTTAGATGTATCAGCGGGATAATTTATCATGGTTATGTTGACAGAATTCTCACTTGAAGTGTTTGTAACCACTGGTGTTAATAAAATTTGAACATTTGGTATTCTCGGCTCAAATCTTGGATCAGGATCTATTGCAAATATATTACTGATTGTTCCCGAAACATTTTCACAATATTTATTAAAACAATTGATAACTAAATCAAAATCAAATATTCAATCAGTGCCAGAACCTTTCACACTTGAAGTGTGTTCATTGAAGGTTAATTGGTTGACTTTTCAACTACTCTTGTTCTAAGATTAAGTAATCTATAACCTTTAGCTTGAGAATAATCATATGTATTCTCAGCAAACTTTCTTATGTGATCTTTGGTATTCAAGATGTTGCGTTAACAACCAAATGAACTTAGAAAACCATTGAAAGGTCTACTTTTGTGCCATAATTATAAGGTGTCTTACCATAAGTTTTGACTAATAAAACTTTGTTCTGCACATAGCAGCTAGTGTTGACTGCCTTTGCCCAAAAGATGATTGGCAGTTTAGAATCATGAGAGCATTGTTCTTTCACCCACAATAAGTGTCATGTTTCTTATTTCAGCAATACCATTTTGTTAAGAAGTTCTACGATTAGTATATTGTCATGAAATACTATTTTTATCACAAAATTATTCAATGATTTGGTTTCTTGATCAACACTTATTATTTTAAATTTATGATCACATTGATTCTTATTTTTCAAAGTAAATGATTTCAGTATTACAGGTCTCTCATTATTATTTATAAGAAAGAATACCCAAGTATATCTTGTGAAATCATTTGTAATCACAAGACTAATGCGCGTGGATAGTATATATATTTTGATTAAGGTTTTTTGCACAGATTTAATTTTAATTGGTTATTACTAATACTAAACCACACACACAAAAGGCAAGTGTACATGTCATGTGGTAATATAGTGTTGGTAAGAACCGAGTATCAATCCGTGTACACACCAAGCCTACTCAACCACCCTCATAATTGACTATCAGTTTTATCTTTTAGAAAATGATAAGTTAAACAAAAATAACAATAAATAAAGATAGATTAAGACTTTTGGTGATTCTTTCAGTGAATCAAGGTCGTTATCCTAATTTAGATTACACTTTTGTAATTTTGATGAATTGGTGGTGTGATTAAAGATATTGATTGATGTAATTATGTTAATGTTTATAAAGGTGAGCTGGCATGATTTCTCGTCTATCCACTCCGTAGTGACTAGGATCACGTAAGGCTGAGTTTACTGCTTAGATCAAAGCCCTAGTAATGTAGATAAATCTTTTGTGACCTTTTTGACATATGATTTTTGAAAACATAACTTAATATTAAAATTTAGAAAACCGTAACAACTACTGTAGATTTCTCATACTAATAAAAAGGAACCCGCAAAGGATCAAAAAGTTAAGGTGATATGATTTCAAATAACCAATTCTAGTTCGTTAGCCATGGATTTATTATGAAGACTGGTTTCGTGAATGAAAGTTGATCATACGTTTTTCAACCGTGTATGACAATCACAATCACAAATCATAAAGCTATAACTTCTCGTTCAAATGTAGATGCTACCCATTAAAAGTTTTTCCAAGACCACCATAACATTAACATAATATATATCACACCATTAGTTCATCACAAATTACATAAGTTTCATTAAATTAGGATAACTCATGAAGTTTAGCTCATAAGGAGCTTGAACATAACAACAAAGATAAAAGATAGTAATGAAATCATCAGTAAAATAGAACAATCAAACCAGATCCATTATGGATGATGTTAAACAATCTCAAGCTTCTTCTAAGTGTTGAATGAACCTCCAAAACCTTTTAAAGACCTCCAAAGGTTGGGTTCCCGAGAGGGAACACCAGCACTTCACCTCCTAAAAGCTCATCTTCAAGTTGCAAATGAAGTCCTATTTATAGGCTTTCTGGAGGCCTAAAAGGCATGGCCCGTGTTCAATGTACGTAAAAATTGGTCGGCTCGTACGCTCGGAGCTTGTAGAGCACGGCCCGTGTTCAATGGGGCATGACCCTGTGTTTGTGGTGGGGCACGACCCCGTGCCTCCTGGGGCACGCCCTCGTGTCTCGGATCGGGGAACCATACTTTTGTCTTGTCGGACCAACAAACACGGGGGTGTGTGATTTAAGCATGGGGGTGTGTTTTAGGCTAGGCATGGGGGTGTGCCTCATGAAGCACGACCGCATGCTTGAATTCCAAAACTTGGTTTTCTTTCATTTTCTTCTTATTTAGATCCTTTTGTTCATCATGGTCTTTTCCAAGCCTGAAAACACTATATGGACGATTTAAGTATCAAATCATCATTTCATTTTCAATATAAGTTTCTAGAATAATTGATGTGCAGTTGATGTGTTTTATATGTATAATTTGGATCACATTAAAGACAATATTAACTTCTTCCTAAACTCATTACACTCGTGAGAACAAAGAGATGCATGTGTAATAAGTGAATGGAAGTAGTGATGAAGTTATTTTTTTTGGCTTGTATGACAATTTATGTTGCTTTTATTTCATACATGCAACACAATGGTTATCACTTGTAAACTTTTTCTTTAGAATTGTAGTTAGCAAATCATTATTAATCAGATTATTAATGTTATTAAAGTTTACATTCCATATTCTTTTATGCAAAAGCAAAGATTAATCACTATTTGCGTTATATAGAAAACAAGAAACTTATCTAAAAGGAAATGTTTATTTCAAATATATCTTGTACATGTTATATTTCCCGGGGCTATGAGCAAAATATGTTTTTAAGTAATCACCCTAGGATTGAGAACAGTGCATTCATACCTAGTAAATAACATATTATGTGTCTGATCACAAAATTAAGATACACTCAAGAGATTGCACTCAAGCTATTGATAAAGTTTACCTTTTAAATATCGAGTTTACCATTTATGACCCTTGCCATTGTAGTAATGTAACTTTCTGATTCTCCTCCAAAATCAACTATCACTTCATTATTTTCTTATAAAGAAAAAATCAATTGCTAGCCATGTGTCTAAAACAAACACTATCTTGATTCATACATTTTTTATCTTAAGTTGTTCCTGCACATGAAATAAAATGATTAGTTATATTTGGAAACCCAAGCATTGTTGGTCTTGGGTTTATCAAGATAAACTAAAGATAGTTAAACAGTTATTGATTCTATATGCAAGCTCTGGGGACTTTTGGCTGTTGTTGATCGAGAAACTTCAGTCACATAGCCTTCATTCATCTTACACACCATATTTGGAAGATTAAATTTTGCTTCAAAAACTTTAGAAGTTTATATGAGTTCGAAAGTTTTGAAAACTGAACCTTCGGTATCTTTTGCATCCACTGTAGTAGACTTTAGTGCTTCAAATGCATTCCTTTATTCCTAGACCAAACTTCTGAATATAGTTTTCCACCTATCTTCTTTTGGTTTACCTTAAAGCTTACGAATAAAAATTATTTTTCGTACGAAGCTATTTTGTTCTTATTTTCAGAAGTTTTATTCTTATTCATGTGGATGGTACTCTTAGAATTGTAAATGTAATCCTTAGCATAAAAATTTGTACCACCACATATAATACATTACATAGGCTTTCTTTTAAGGTCTTGTACTGAGTAGAAAGTTGGTCTTGATTACTTTTTAGTTTCTTTTTCGTCTTCTTAGATAATGCAGCATGCTTTTAAAGGTGAAACTTGCATTTGGAGTTGGATGGTCCATCCTGTGCGCCAGTCATGCAAATTGATTCAATATTTTTCTCCTTATCAGGATGGCTAATACTTGAACCAGGACCCCTATCACCGGAGTACTTGGTGAAGTATCCAGTCTTACTTATCTCAAAATCAGAAGAGATGAAAACTTGTTTTTACATGGGGTTGAAGGTCTATTTGATCTCCTGCATTTTATTTGATTTTATTTTTGTAGCCCTGATCAAGTTATTTCTTTTAAACTTGGTTATCCCTTGTATCTTTTACTCTTCAGGGATATAATGACCATTTTTAACTTTACTCATATCTGGTTCACCCTTCACTATATACTTTTCATCTTCATCTTCCTTTAAAATATGATCAATAGAAGATATCTCATATTCACAAGTTCCACACATTGATTCTCTAACAGATAGTAACTTGTGTGGAGGAGGTATATCATTTGATCCAAGTCACTATATATTCTGATAATAAACTTTTACATGCAAGGATTAAGATATGATGTTCTTGAAGGGTTTTTCTTCAAAAACACACTTTTATGCCTTCTCCTTGTTAATCACAAGCTCAATTTGTGTAAGGCCCCGTTCCCGGGACGCTCACAGTTGGTCAATCATCACACATAAAACATATATTTACATAAACTTTAATAAAACATTGTAGCGGAAACATTTAAACAACCTTTTCATTTTATTATAATTGCTTTTGCAAAATAATACATCATTGACTGATTACAAAATAACTCGTTGCATTACATCACAAAAACATTATACAAAATGAATGCCATCCAAAATGATCCAAGTAGTCGCCTTGTGCCATCCTTAGCAACCATCACCTGCCAACTAAAAACACATAAAAGTCAGCGTTGCTGAGTGAGTTCTAGTTTTAAAATAAAATATACTTTACTTTTGTTTAAACCATTCTTTACATTCTTACGTGATCAAGCATCATACGTACACATAGATAATATCATTATTATCTTCATCATTTTTTCATTAACTTTCGTTCATTCATTGTACATCATTATCATTCACTTTCATCCTTACGCGATCAAGCATCATACGTACACAAACAAACACGCAACACACATGTAAGCATACAACCGAGGCAAAGCCGGTTAAGAACACTCAAAAAACATGAATTCTTACCTTGAATTCTTCTTCTTGTTCCTCTAAGACCTGAAAGTTTCTACTCTTTCTTTCACTCTCTCAAAAAAATCCGAATGAAAAGGTGTGGTGTGACCATTTAGGCGGCCATACCACCTTTATTCACCAACTTTGAAAGTTTGTGTCCTTTTGACACTTTTAACCCCTCAACTTGGGTTTTATAGCCTTTCTTTCTTTTCCTTCACTTTTATTCTTTCTTTCTTGCCTATAAAAATATCCGAGTGTTACAAGTCCACCCCCTTATATAGGTTTCGTCCCCGAAACCTGTTATTCCTCAAACAATTGTGGGTAATGTTGTCTCAACTCCTCCTTAGTTTCCCACGTCGACTCAGATCCCTTCCTGTGATTCCACTGTACACGCACAAGGGGAACTACTTTATTCCTTAACCTCTTCTCCTTACGATCAATGATCGCCACTGGTTGTTGCACATAATTGAGCTATTCATCTACCTCGATATCTTCTAGTGGTACAACCATATCCTCGTCTGCTAAACATTTTCGCAAATGAGATACATGGTATGTTGGGTGAATTCCACTTAACTCATCTGGTTGCTTCAATCTATAGGCCACCTCTCCTATCGAGCAATAATTCGGAAAGACCCTAGTACCTTGGGCTCAATTTGCCCCACTTTCTGAACCGAATGATACCTTTCCAAGGTGAGACATTCAACATAACTCTATCACCCTCCTGGAACTCAACCGTTCTTCGCCTCTTATCGGCATACGACTTCTGCCTATCCTTGGCTGCTTTCATGAAAACTTTGTTCTTTTCAAGCTTCTCAGTTGTAGCCTCGATCACCTCTATATTCCCTAACTCTTTCTGACCAATATCACCCCAACAGACAGGTGTTCTACATCTCCTACCGTATAGCATCTCATCAGGGGGCTACTGATACTGGCATGATAATTATTGTTATATGAGAACTCAACTAACGGTAAGTGGTCATCCCAACTTCCTCCAAAATCAATGAGGCATGCCCGAAGCATATCTTCAAGCATCCGAATCGTCCTTTCTGACTGACCATCCGTCTGAGGATGATAAGTCGTGCTAATATGTAACCTTGTTCCCATCGCATCATGGAATTTCTTCCAAAATTTAATGTAAACCAGGTGTCACGATCAGACACAATAGACATCGGCACACCATGGTGAGTTACAATCTCTTTAATGAATAGATCCGCTAACCTCTCGGATGAATATGTCTCGTGGATCGGTAGGAAGTGAGCACTCTTTGTTAGACGATCAACTATCACCCATATAGCATCATACCCTCGCGCGGTACGCGGTAGCTTCGTAATAAAGTCCATGGTGATATGCTCCCACTTCCACTCCGGTATATCCCAACAGTTGGATCTTCTCATATGGCTTCTGATGCTCGGCTTTCATTTGTAAACAAGTAAGGCATTTACTCACATACTCCGCTACATCGCGCTTCATACATGGCCACCAATAATCTTTCTTCATGTCTTGGTACATCTTCATAGCACCGGGATGAATAAAGTATCGACTTTTATGAGCTTCATCCATAATCTTTCCACGTAGATCCCCAAAGCAAGGAATCCACATTCGTCTGAATCGGGTTCTAACAGCGAGTGTGTTTCACCCAACTCCGCTACCAGACCTCTCATTCTCTTGGAGTTAAGATGATCTTTCATCAACGCCTCATCTTGAAACTCTTTGACTTTTTTCATTACATCAGAGGTCATAACCAACTGATAAGCTTTCACCCGAATAGGCTCGGGTCTCTCTTTACGGCTAAGGGCATCCGCCACCACGTTGGCTTTGCCCGAATGGTAATGGATCTCGCAATCATAATCCTTTATCAGCTCCAACCATCTCCTCTGCCTCATGTTCAAGTCTTTTTGCTTAAAGAAGTACTTCAAACTCTTATGGTCAGTGAATATGGTTAACTTCGTCCTGTATAGGTAGTGCCTCCAAATCTTTAACGCAAAGACCACGGCTGCTAGCTCCAAGTCATGAGTAGGATAATTGACCTTATGAATTTTCAACTGTCGAGATGCATAGGCTATAACCTTTCCCCTTTGCATCAACACACATCCCAAGCCCGAGTAGGAAGCATCTGAATAAACCACCAAATCCTCGCTCCTTTCGGGTAATGATAAAACTAGAGCTTGAGTCAACCTCGCCTTTAACTCGTCAAAAGCCTTCTCCTGATCTTGACCCCACACAAACTTCACATCCTTGCAGGTCAACTTAGTTAGTGGGGAAGCTATCTTAGAGAAGTCTTGGATGAATCTTCTGTAATAGCCCGCCAAACCCAAGAAACTACGAATCTCGGATGGCATCTTCAGAGACTTCCATTGCATCACCGCCTCCACCTATGCCGGGTCCACCATAATCCCCTTGGGATTCACTACATCACCCAAGAACTAAACCTCGCGCAACCAGAACGCGCACTTGGAGAACTTGGCATACAACTTCTCCTTTCTTAGCGTCTCTAACACTTCTCGAATGTGACCGACATGCTCTTCTTCGCTCCTCGAATAAATCTGGATATCATCAATAAACACAATCACCGATTTATCTAACATCGGCCGACACACTCGATTCATCAAGTCCATAAAAGCAGCTGACGCATTGGTCAAACCAAAAGACATAACGAGAAACTCGTAATGTCCATAACACGTACGAAAAGCTGTTTTGGGAATATCCAGCTCCTTCACGTTCAACTGATGATAACCAGATCGAAGGTCTATCCTCGTGCTTCCTCAGGCACAAGCTCTTCCTCTTCCTCTTCATAAGTAGAGACAACCGTCTCAGTTTCGGGTCGTCCTCTTTCACCCGTAGGCCTACTCCTTTCCTTCCTTTCTCCTTCCCTCATAGCCTTGATTACTTCGGTCACCACAGACGGTAAGATCGTCTGCATGACCTGGTGCACCTCCTTCATGACAGCCTCCTTCACTGAGACTCTCAAGTTAGCACTCTCATCCCTAGCCTCCGGATGAGGGGTCTCGGGTTCTTTATGAACCACATCTTCAGCTCAAGGTCTCCCTCTCGTGACCCGTGGTCCGGCACCACGTCCACCACGACCTCCACCATGTGAAGCCTTAGAAGATCTACCGCCAGCCATCCTCTTTAACATTATAAGATTCAAACACTAAAACGGTCATTCAAGGTAATAGCTCAGTTTATGTCAAGTATAGTAAGTCCCTAATTACAGTGGCCAGTTGTGATTAGTCACTTACTTTACTCTTCATACCCCAAGCATTTCCTATCCTGGCTACATTAGTATCTAAATCTACTAAAGGTACATAAACCACATAACATGCGCACGTAACATCGGTTAACATTAAAAAAAATACCTGATGGCACACAGCTACTCGGACTGACATCCCTTCCCTTTTGTCCCATTTTTAGTTTTAAGTTTGGGTTTCTTTTAAAAATTTACCCGTTTCTCTTAAACTTTGGCTCTAATACCAACTTGTAAGGCCCCGTTCCCGGGACGCTCACAGCTAGTCAATCATCGCACATAAAACATATATTTACATAAACTTTAATAAAACATTGCAGCAGAATCATTTAAACAACCTTTTTCATTTCATTATAATTGCTTTTGCAAAATAATATATCGTTGACTGATTACAAAATAACTCGTTGCATTACATCATAAAAACATTATACAAAATGAATGCCATCCAAAATGAGCCAAGTAGCCGCCTCGTGTCATCCTCAGCAACCATCACCTGCCAACTAGAAACACATAAAAGTCAGCGTTGCTGAGTGAGTTCTAGTTCTAAAATAAAATATACTTTACTTTCGTTTAAACCATTCTTTACATTCTTACGCGATCAAGCATCATACGTACACATAGATAATATCATTATTATCTTCATCGTTCGTTAACTTTCGTTCATTCATCGTACATCATTATCATTCACTTTTATTCATAAACTTCTTTACTTATCTTTCGTACGTTCATTACTTCCGATGACATGTACAGTACCCCGAACATTATGCACGAAGCTGGTTACTGGGCCTGAGGTCTATCAAAGACCTCAAATATTGTGCACGAAGCTGACTCCAGTACCTAGGGCAAGTACACTTATCACTATCATTTCTCTTTCATTCCAGACCAATGCCATATGTTATACCCCGAACATTGTGCACGAAGCTAGTTACTGGGCCTAAGGTCTATCAAAGACCTCGAACATTGTGCATGAAGCTTACTCTAGTACCTAGGGCAAGCGCCAAGGATCCCATACGTATGGTCAATCACGAAGATTAGACCCTAGTGTGCATCCTTCCGGGGTACCTAACCCACACACTGTTGAGCTAGCACCCTTCATTGGGTGTGAACCTTCATACTTTGCTTGCATGACTTTCTTACTTTCATTCATTCATTAATGCATGCATTCTTTCATTACGTTCCTATTTTCATTATCTTCCAATTTACGTTACATAATACTTCTCATTTCATTCATAAACATTCAACGTAAAGCCATGGAATAAACGTACATAACAAGGAACATAAACATAACCATACAAAACATCACCATACAAGGCACCATCATAAATGACATAACAATCATCATACATGCCATAACACACCCCATACATCATCAAAAGTCAACTTTCTTCACCCCCGGGAACATCCAAAGTCAAAGCCTACATATCACTTTTTTCCAAAAAAACAAAAAATAAGTCTAAGTCTTAGGCGCATGGCACTATGCAGGCGCATGGGGAACACTTAGGCGCATGGGCACTATTGGGGCGCATGGGCAACACTTAGTCATTCCAGGCAAATTCTAGGCGCATAGGCACTATGCAGGCGCATGAGTGCCTAGGCGTATGGGCTGTCTGGGCGTCTGGACACTTAGCCAAATTCAGCATTTTCCAGGCGCATTGCTACTATTTAGGTGTATGGGGTTTTGGGCGCACGGGAACACTTAGGCAGTTTATACCGTTGGGCGCATGGGCGACTATTTGGGCGCATGGTCAGTCTAATTCACACTTAAACAACTAAATTCAATCCCCTATAATCATCTAACATGTTCTAAGCTTAATTCATACATTCTAAGCCTTAGAAACACATTCATAACATCATCATAACCATAAACACACCCAAAATCAAACCCCGCCCATAAACACATACACATATACAATCAGGTGAAAACCCACTTTTAATAAAAATGTTCATACATGCATTTCCAGCCCCAAATCAATTAAAACAAGTAACAAAGGGGGTTCTAGAACTCACCTTAGCAGCTGTTGGGTATGACTTCCTTCAAAACCCGTATGCTAAAAGCTCAAACACCTAAAACCCACAAAAAAACATACACAAACAAACACACGACACACATGTAAGCATACAACCAAGAAAAGCCGGTTAAGAACACTCAAAAACCGTGAATTCTTACCTTGAATTCTAATTCTTCTTCTTGTTCCTCCAGGACCCCGAAAGTTTCTGCTCTTTCTTTCTCTCTCTAAAAAAATCCGAATAAAAAGGTGTGGTATGACCATTTAAGCGGCCATACCACCTTTTTTCACCAACTTTGAAAGTTTTTTGTCCTTTTGACACTTTTAACCCCTCAACTTGGGTTTTTTAACCCTTCTTTCTTTTCCTTCACTTTTATTCTTTCTTTCTTTCCTATAAAAATATTCGGGTGTTACAGTTTGGCATTCAGTTAACTTGGTAACATGATATTTAATTTGAGTCCTGTAAATTGTATGCTCGTGTTTTAGAGTATAAATGGGCTTCTCTAACTATTATATAAACTTATGAGTAGAAAATTCATTTGTTGAACTTTTTATGTACTCCAGATCGTCTGTATAGATACAGTCCAGGTCTTTAAGGGTGAATAGAAAATTTCCAAAACTTTCATATGAAAACACAAATACCTGAGAATAACTGGGCTCTTGGAATTGTCAATTTTTAATGTAGCTCTCCCTTGGTGTCTCAAGGAAGATGATGAAAGAACCATTTTATGAGTTGTTAGGGTAGTAGATGAGATAATTTTATGGTTCTTTGCTATCCTTTTCAAACACATGAATTGCTAAACTCTTTTGGATGCTAGATGAGCTGGGGGAAGAACTTTGCATGTGTATCTTAATTTAGAAACCGCTCAGGATACCATACAACACAGTGAGAGTGAGGGTAGAAAGTTTTTAGTTCTCTTGATTGTCACACAATAGTATGTCCATTCTCTAGGAAAAAAGAACATGAACTTACTCACTATATCATTGTTATCAAGTTTGACTCTAACATGCATGAGAGTATATACAATCTTAACATATCTGAAGCATTGTTGAGTCATGGTTTCATCTGTTTCGAATGTGAAGTTTTCAAACTATCACTTCATAATGTGTTTTTTGTTATCCTTAGCTTCCACAGATCATTTATACATTGAAACCTCTATAGAAAGAGTTGTGAAGAGCAGTTTGAATAGCGGTCATGCCTTTCTAATCAATATTAATTTTTTCTAGTCTTTTTCAGAAAAATCAGCCACTTTATTGGGTATCATCCCACCCACAGCGGTTCCTAAAGTAGTATTTGGAATGTGAGGTCCAAAGACTACATATTTTTTCACATTTTGTTATCATGAGATTTGATAAAACATTCTATTCTAATACACCAAGTGTCAAAGTAATCAAGAGTGATCATTGAAAACTTAGTCATTGTGTTGATTTCCATATCAGCTTCAGCTTTAGTAAGAGCTGCTATTTAAGTATGTTTATATGAAACTAAAGAGTGATTCAAGATGGTAAGATTTTACAATCATGAGGCTGAAATGATCTAATATCAATTGCAGGACCTGTTTATTGTTCAACAACAGTTTCACAGTTAGAGTCACCACATTTACTAGATCAAATAGGGAACCAAGCAAATAAACAATAAACAACAAATAAAAATCTCAAGAACACAATGTTTGGTTTTAAAGAATAATATATATATATATGGCTCTCAAGTGTTTTACAAGTGTTAAAATGCTTAGAGACTGATACAATAAGATACTTTATAATACATTATACAGCCGACAATACTTTGAAAACTAGATAAACACTAATCTAGACAATAAGATCAATGTAAAGTTAAAATGCAAATTGTCTTTTGACATGTGACTATAAAATTACATAGCTCATATCATATTGTATTACAATAAAGATAAAAGTAATAAAGTAAGGAGTTACAAACAAAGACCATAATGTATACTTGACAAAAGTAAAAAAGGTAATCACCAACTTGTATAAGTTAGTGAATATTCAGAGCTCGCAACAATAAGGTCAAAAGTATGTTACACACACATGTATTCTTAGTCCTTGTAAGAGTTTAGTTTTCAAGATTCGAAAGATTTTGTGTTTGAGATTCGGAAGACTTCATTTTTTACTTCGGCATATTTAACACTTAGTTATTTTCTTTGTACATTATCAAATCTTCCAAAGTAATTCCTTCATAGTACTTCAATGCATACCAAAAGATCTTTGATTAATATCAACCTTTAAGATAATAATCTTTATCTTACAAAACCACCGACCAATATGACTCAGATAACTATTGCAAATTGCATGGATTGAATCGCACAACTTGCTCAATTGACATGTATCAACGATGTGCACCGGATTATTCATCGGTTCGGTTATCGTTTTTCCTTCAAATGCCACGAGAAACATGTTTCATTCAATTATTTTTTTAACCATCACTATAATTGGGTCTTCTTTTTTCCCTAAAAATATATATTTGAAAATATTTCATATATATTCATACAAGATTTTAAAGATTACAAATAGCAGAAAATGCATAAACTAAAGATTTAGATCCAGAGAAACCACATGGTTCATAGTTGTCTATTGGCATAACCACACAGTTATGTTATTATCATGATGTAATGGCATAAAGGAAGCTTATATCTTGTTTGACCTCAATGTTGTCATGCATCTATTATAAGAATTATATATCACTGTGATTTTTTTTATCATAAGTCATGTTTCATTTTTATTACAAAAAAAAGGAAAAAAGGATTTAAGAATCTGAAAGAACTTTAGTAATGTTACTCTGCACCGTTGCAATTGTATCTACCGTAGATTTTGCAAGCCAACTAATTCCAACTTTAACCCGATGCTCATCAGTTGGTAGCCTAATCAAGTAGGCTAGTTTCCTAGCTGCAATTTGTAACACAAAACCACCATGATTCAATCCATGAAGTCTAAGGGTAAAAGGTGGTTATGACAAAATAAGCGAGTTGGGACAATCGTATTTGACTAATATTCTAATTTTTTAAATAAATTATTTTTCTCAACTTTAGACCTATTGACAATAGTATTTGATTAATATTCTAATTTTTTAAATAAAATACTTTTTGCAACTTTAGACCTATGGACGCTTTCTGTTCAGCCAAATATTGTTGGTTCTACCGGTTTGACCATGAGAAAGTAAATGGGTCAAAATTTTCACTGGGTCAAAATTGTCATTGTAATAAACTACAAAGTGTAGAATAATTACCAGCATGGCCGATGGGGCCCTCCAATGTCAGGCCCTCAATGAAACTTGGTGTAATGGCAGCATCATATTTTCCTAAGACCATCATCTCACCCAAATTCTGAAATCTGTACACGCAACAAGAGCAGCATATGTATCAGATAATGAAGTAAAAAAGTTAAAATTGTGGTTCATAGTATTTGTGAGTTATAACTATCGAGTATTTTACTAGCTGCAAAATATAACAAAGCTACTCTACTTTTTGAAAATTGCAACATTTATTTTCCTTTATTATTGTAAAATTAAAATAATATGTGTCAACTATCATCATTATAGATAAATGCGTTAATTTAACTTGGTCCATCTGTCTTTACCGAAGGATTTTTTAGTAATTTCAAAAACAGACATACAATTTTTTATATATGTATCAACTTAAATGATGAAATTTTATTAGCGAAAGAAGTGCTAATATAGCACCAAACCTGAATGGTAAGAGTGGACGGTTGTTAATTGCAGCCCATATGTTCCAACCAGCAAAATCTGCCTGCTGAAATGCGACCTGAAAATTCATGCAAATGCATTACCAAACACATGACAAAATTAGATTTTCCTTCTGTTTGGAATCTGGATTGGCAAGCTTTCAATCCAAGATTACCCTTTTGAACACTTAGAAATCATTACAAAATAACTGGTCATTTTGATCACAAGATCTTTGGGTGCTTGACACACAAACAATGACCAGACAAAGGTTGGATTCTATTTTGGGACAAAGAGAGTATTATATCATAATCCTTCATCCCATTAATACATGCAACACTATATTCTGGGTGTCAAAAACAGTTGCAGCATCCTGTTTCTAAAAAGATTCCAAATTAAAACTATCTAGTTGATTATTGTCATCATTGTACATAAATTGATGGCAATGAGTCAAAATACGCCCAAATTATCTAAAAAAATTGGTAAGATGGGTCAAATGAGTTGAAATGCTCCCAAATTATCTTTTTAAAAAAATTAGGAGAAAAAGTGATTCGGGTTTAGCACAATTCACCCGTTTTGAGCTGTTACCGAATTCACTTGACCAGCCCATTTGCCCCCTCTACTATTAGCATATTTTCTCTAGAGCACCTGTGCCGTGGCTGGAAGCAATTTTCCTTTTGGGTCTCTTAAAGCAGACGAATCACCAACAGCAAATATGCGTGGGTGACCCTTGACTTGAAGAGTTTCATCTGTTTCTGCTTGTCCTCTACCTGTAACAGGAAGCTCAAAAGGCCAACCATTTGGTTCCAATTGTGGAAGTAATGGTTTATTTCCAACAGTCCATAGAACCAAATCAGCTTCTAGAAGTTGTGTTTTTGCACCCTTTTCAGTAGGCTTAACCTCCAGAACTAATTGTTCAGGATTATTGTTCTTTGCTGCAACATCTGGTTGGTCAACAGAACTTATGAAATCACCAAATTTTCCTATATGACGAACAAAATATCCCAGTAGAAGTTCAACCTTCCTCGAGTATAGAACCTGCGAAAATAGCTTTTACTTCGAGATATCTTAACATGAATTAATATAAGAACCATTAAGGTTGCAGCTTGCGATGTAAGTCTGAATTTAATCTTGATGCATTTGGCTATAACTAGGGGTGGAGAAGGTTGTTTGGCCAAGTTGGTGACCTGTCGGCTGGGTTTGGGTAAGAAAATAAACTATAACATTCAGATTGGTCACCAATGTCTTTTTGTATTTTGTCAAGAATAGATGGCCTTGTCTACAAAGCAGAACGACCTCGTCTTGCTTCTAGATCAAACGTGATTACAAAAACTACATAACTATAATAAAAAGATAATTTTGGATGATAATCTCTGATATGATACTTGTCTTTTCTTGTATGTTCACTGTCTTTTTTATGAGCCAAGGTTCTCTCTACGAGCAATCTCTTTATCCTATAGGATAGAAGTGAGCTGATGAGGTTTGCCCTCATCTCACCCCCCAGACCCTACTGTTTGGAGTGGGATTTTGCTAGGTATGTTTGTTTGTTTGTTAGAACGTTGTAAACTAATTGAATACATGCTAGAAACTATGAGCCGTCTAACACGTTCAACCATTTGAGCCATATCAATTTAGCTAATATCCTATATTTGACCCCTTATGATTAACATGCAATCCAGATAGACCCAATTTTAGATAAACAGATTAAAAACCACTAGCTATAGCATATCCTCCATAAAAGAAAACTGCATGCTCCATCTACAAATGTCCTATGGAATCACAATGTATATCTTTTAATCCATACAAACTTTTAGATCTCATTGCTCAAAAATTCAGATTTTTAATAACTTTATATCAACATATGACACATTGATTAAATATAATCAAAAACGATACAAATGTTTGAGGATCAACCCAACCCGACCATTTTCACTCATAATAAATACTTGTTCTATTGACCCTTTACCCAATCCAACCACCCATTTTGTCACCTCTATAGACAATAGTAAATGTATAAGTAAATCTTTACAGCTAAGTCATGTATAGCCATTTTAATTTTTCCAAATCCAGCATATTAATTTATTAGTTGTAAAAAGAAGTTTCTTTATTACCTTCAAAGCAGCTTCTCTATTTCCAGGAGGTGCAGTTGGTAAGATTGTGGATTCAACACTGATAGCTTGCACAACTCCTTTACCTTCCAGTCTTTCTGACACTGTAGCAGCCAGTTCAACACCTGAGTAACCAAGTCCTACCACCACCACACGAATTGGTGTCGCTTTACCAAAATTCTCACGCTCCAATTTTGTTAATTTTTCATTTACTTTCTGCATCACAATGTTTAGACTAGCAATTTAGGCAGCAAGTTGAAAATGTTGTAGATAATAAAGATACCCATGCTTATAAATCAGTAATTTACCATGTCTAGAAACTTACAAAAGCATCATCCAGTGTCGAGAATGGTAGTGCAAATTCAGCAGCACCTGGTATGATATCAAGCTTAGGTTCAGCTCCTAAGGAAAGTACCAGCCTGGCTGCCCACATACAAACATAGAAATTAGCAACTGGACATGAGCTTAACTTAAATCTTTTTTTAGAAAGACAAAAAAAATAAAAACAAAAAATATATCTTGTTGAGTTTCATACCAATCATATTCGATAACAAGTCCACTCTCAAGCTGAACAGTTCCTCCACAGCCAGATGCATTAGCCCCATTCATTCCCGGATGATCACATGGACTGAGGACTTTAACCCTATCTTTTAGAAATTGAACCCCGGTGTTGGCAAGCAAGTCTGAAAACCGAGGAGCAATCTCCCATGCATCTACTTCTAAAATTGTAGTTAGGAAAATCAGTATGCAACGATCAAAACTGAGCATCAAACCATGAATGAAAGCACGTACCTCCGGTTAGAAGCTCATATAACATGGGCTTAAAGACAAACCGTTCAGATTGATCAACAAGGATCACCTGCAAAAATTATTATATTTGTATGTAATACTATCCACCAATCTAACGGTGATGTGAGAAAGAAATAAAATCTTGAATAAAGTACATGTTGAATTTCACCATTGTTACCTGAGGTTTCTTATCTTCGGGCCATGTGAGTGATTCCAATCTTAAAGCAGTATATAGTCCTCCAAATCCACCACCAAGTATGCATACCCTTGGCCTCTATAACAAGTAAAAAAATGATTTTAAGTTGATAATGATTGATAAACCGATATACAAGCAAATAGCAAGCCTAAAACCGAGGTTTTTTGTTTTTTTTAAATGGAAAGTAAGGTTTGCCTAACCCTGTTTCACTTTTGAGGTTCTGACTTTTATTTTAATTTTTCAATCTTTTATCTATGCTTCAAACAAATCCCAAAAGATAACAGAACAGATATATATTATACATAAGAATTTAGCATGTAAAACACTCTAACTTGGTGAGAGCACCACGATGAATATGCATCTAATATATAAGAACAAGTGAAGCCAGCAGAAAATCCAACCTTTTTATCTGGCCACAAATAAGGTTTCATAGCCTCCTCTTGCAAAACTTCCGTACTCCCCACATTGTTACCTACTGGTGCAGAATTAACAAGACTCGATAGTCCACTCCTTGAAGCACTCCCAAATACCAGTGACTTCGAATGAAATTTTGGCAAAGAAGAACAATGGAACAATTTCCCCCAATGAACAACTCTACCTGAAATTCACATTTAACAAAATTCTTAAAAATAAATCAAGTTTTCATCAATCTTTAGAAGGAAGTTAATTCATTAATACTCTATGTCACTAACATTACATTATGTTAATCTTAATCCAGTTTTCGACAAATGATTTCAAAATTCCACTAAACTCGTTAACTACATGCAAAATCTCCATTTTCCCCAAACCCTAATCGCAATTGCATTTCAAATTACAGAATCACGTTAATCCTTAGTGAATTCATATTCTCCTTCACATCGCGTTTAAAACCTAATCATCATCGTCGAATCTAATTTCCTCGCTATTGATGAGCAACTCATGAAACCATGTAAACGAATCTCCCTATTATAGTATCTGAAAATGAAAGCATCTAATCTTACGATTATTTATAGAATTTGTGTGGAGTTGAAGAAAGAAATGTTACGATTGAGACGAGGGAGAACTGCTGAAGCACAGAGGGCTGAGGCAGCTGCATTGAGATGTGCCATTGCAATAATCCGTAAATTACAGTCGAAGAAGAAGAAGAAGAAGGTTATGGATGTGGTGAATGGTGATCTAACTTCCACGTTGAAGTGGTAGTTGTTGCCTCTTTGTACGCCTAATCTCAGTGATTGGGGTCACACAAACCCCGTGTGTTTCTACTACTACTTTTGTATCTAACGGATTTTGGGAATTTAAACATGGACCAACTTCAAACCTTAGTTTCATAAATTATAATACCAAGTTAGGTTAGGCTTGACAATGAAAAAAATTATTATTATGTAATGTTAAATAGGACATCGACCGTTACCAGACTATTGTAATGATGTCTGTATGAATGTAATGTTTATATTTTTTTAAAAAAATATAGTAAGATATTGTGTGGTGGATAAGTGTGGTGGTTTCCAGGAGGAGAATAGGACGGCCTTGCGATGTTACAGGATGGTCTTGCGGCATTGCAGGGAGGGGACTCGGCAAAGTGGAGGGAAGTCTGAAGGGGAAACTTACGGCCTTCCGATGGATAAGTGTGGTGGTTTCCAGGAGGAGAATAGGATCCCTTTAAATGAGATGTTTGCCTCTTATTTATAGAGGGGGAATCCTCAAACCCTAATAGGCTTGAGTAGTGTGGGTTAGGCCAACGAACTATTCTGATTAGCCCATATGGTTGGCTCACTCACCTAGCAATTCACATGAGATAACCTCACCCGTATATGTGTTAAGGTTAGGTTGGGCTGGCAAGGCCATGCGATGCAGCCTAAGGAAATGCCAGGTTTAGCAAGGCCATGCTATACAGCCTAAGGTAATAATAGGTTGGGTAAGGATATATGATGTAGCCTAAGGCAATGCTTGGTTTGGCAAGGCCCTGAGATACAGCCTAAGGTAATGCCAGGTTGGGTAAGACAATGCCAGGTTGGGTAAAGTTATGCGACACAGCCTAAGGCAATGTCAGGTTGGGTAAAGCCAAGCCAAATAGCTTAAGGAAGTGCAACACAGGATAAGGCAAGGCAAAGTCATCCAAGGCCATACTAGATATCCTAAGGTAATGTTGAATGTTTCCTGGTAGCTTGTGATGCCTTTCCATGCTCGTAAACCTACTTACATAATGAGCCCCCTAGTTTAGCATAATGTAATTGTAACTTCATTAAGTTTTAACTATATTACAATAGACTCATATTCTTCATTATCTTTTTGTGTTCCCTTTTTTGATATTGCCTTAACAAGCCTACATCTTATGAGCTTCAACCATCACATGATGAACCTTAATAGGATGGACTTGTGCTTGATGAGCTTTGTAGTTTGTTAGCGTTGACGCTATAAAGTTTTAGCTTAACAAGTTAAAATGTAACGAAATTCAGTTGGGTGAGGTTCTATCACAGTTAACTTCCAACTAAAATGAGCTTTTATTTTGCATATTATAAAACATATAAGAGCAATGTACTTGCTTGTGTTATGATTATGCATGCATGATTTGTGATATCATGACTTGGATGTGCATGTTGGACAATATCGTTGCGATCATGTGTAATACCTTATTTAATTTGGATAGATCTTGCATTAATCATGCAACTTTATATGGATCTACGAGCATGATAAGTTCCTCGTTCATGCAAGATATGTTTTATTCAAGTCCTTGTATATATATGGATAACATATTAGGTAGTAAGATGATTTGGTTTTGGGTTATGGCCACTCAAGGTGGCATGTGCTTCAACTAGACAAGTTGATACAATGTGACTTGATTTGGCCTTCTGGCTGGGAAAGATGACCCAACTTGTAGGTTTGCCTAGGTAAGTTATACTGATTGAGTATTCTGCCTAGGCAAAGTTTAACCACTCATTAAGAGTTATTGTTATGAACATGTAAGGAAAGGTTGTTAATTGCCATGCTTTTATATAATAGGAACATGCTAAGATAAGGCCTTCAGACTCTTTGGCATTATGTTTGTAATCTTGAACAATAAAGTTTTAAACAAGTAATGGAGGTTGGCCATGGCATACATGTTCAAGATAAGTTTGGCTGGGACATGTGTAGGCATGGTAGTTTTGGTGTTGATGGTTTGGACATCACAATAGTATCATCCATAATTAAAATAAGTCTAAACCAATTATGCTCGAGCAATATTTTTTAGCCCGCTCAACATTTACATGAGTAGGATATGACCGGATCTCAATAGACTGTATTGTTTTAGGTTGCCCAACCTTTACACGAGTAGGACATGGTCGGATCTTATGGGATTGTATTGTTTTAGGTTGTCCAGCCTTTACATAAGGAGGACATGGCTGGATCTCATGGGACTGTATTATTTTAGGTTATCCAACCTTTACATGAGTAGGACATGGCCGAATCTCATGGGATTGTATTGTTTTAGGTTGTCCAACCATTAGATGAACAAGACATGGCCAGAACTCCATGGGATTGTATTGTTTTGCCATTGATGCCTTGCATTGTAAAATTCCTAAAAAGATTAAACAGTAGGTTTTGTATTCATTAATGTAATCATCAATGTATCCAACGTCCTAGATAATGATATTTGTTACACATCAACATCATTGGTATGATACCATGATGGTCGTAGTACATTGCTTTTGTGACATTGTTTAGAAATTTGAACTTATCCTGTGTTTGGCCGGAGGTCTTTACGAAAAAAATAAGATGTATGATGTTCCATTTTCTTTATATTCTTCTTGAGTAGGAGCAATAACTCTTGTCACATTGTCAATCATGACTAATAAATTTTGACCAAGTTGAATGGCTTTAACATCTACCACATGGGCTCTTGTTAAACAAGATGAACACAAGGTGACTTGCACTGTTGCAAGGTAAGGCACCTTGCATAGTCTCAAAGTAAGTTGATTTTGATGTTTGCTTGGTAAACTAACTTGTGTGGCTTATTAGATTTTTCCTTTGGCGCATTTGGCTTACGATCAAGCCAGATGACTTGGTGCCTAATCAGGAAAGATGGCTTGAGCACTTTCCATGAAGAGTAGCTTTGGCACATGCCATAAATATGGCCAAAACACTTGCCATGGAAAGCTAACAAAGCTCATGTTGGGCAAGGTAACTTGCACTCCACCACATTGGTGACATACTTGGGCTTTTTCGACAAAAGGCTTGATTTACGCTGTAATGAGGCAAGGTTTCATGACTTATGATTTTCCAACCATGGTAGCTTGGGATCTAGCAAAATAAGGCGGCTTGAGCTCCACTCAAACAAGGTGAATCGGTGTTCATCTGGAGAAGTGACCCAAACTACGACATGGAATGCCATAATTGGATCCTAGCCAAGTAGAGTGACTTAGCCTGGTGTTTTAGCCAATAAGTTTTTTGGTCGGGGCTTTAGCTAAGCAATGTGACTTTTACTGGTGACTCTTGCCGGATAAATTAATCTGATTTGGGCTCTTTAGCCTATCAAGTGCATTCATGTTGGAACTTTGGCATGAAATTATGGCTTGAGCTTGATATCTACCAGTGTTAATTTAACCATGACTTCTAGATTTTGGCAAGGCAATTCCCTTTTCTATTAAGGCGAGGTGTCTTAGCTTGGAATTTAACTAGGCCATTTCAATTTCACTAAGTAGGCGTCCAGACAATGTAATTTGGGCTTTAAATCGGAAATTTGGTTTGAGCCTCACCAAAATAATAAGTGAATAAATGCAACTTTGAGCCCTGAGCTCCTAGTAAGAACCCAATTTTTATCATGCAAGGTGACATGTCTCTAAATTAGGGCAAATGACTTGATTTTTGATCATGTAATGCAGCTTGCGTTCTTTCAAGGAAAGAATTTAGACTTTGGTTGTGTGAGTTTTTGCTAGACATGAGCATACTAGGGGTTTAGCCAGGCGAGTTTTGGCAAGGCTGGGTAATTGACATAGACTTTGGCCATGAGCTGTAGTTTATGTTCTTTTAAGGAAATGACTTTTCTACCACCTTTTTTAGATCTTCCCTTAATATACATGTTAGAGAGAGTTGACTTAGCTTATCATTAAACAAGATACCTTTATTATGAAGTGGGAATAATTAAGCAAAGCTTGTTTGGGTTTTTTTTCATATTTGCTTTTAATTTAAGGATGACAAGGGATATCCCAAGTAATGGCCAACTAGCAGAAGCGTATGTCGAATCTTGGAATGATACATAGTTTGGGCCTTGGAAAGACACAGCGGCCAAGCTACGGAATAACATAAGGGCCAGGTCTTCGAGACATGATGACTGAGTATCGAAAAAACATGAAGGTCGGGCATCGCAAAGGCTTAAGGCTAGATCTTGGAAAGTTACGAACGCCAGGTCTTGAAAGACATGGAGACCGGGTCATGAAAAAATTTGAAGGTCAAATCTTAGGAAGACATGTAGGACGGGTCTTGAAAGACTTGAAGGCCTAATCTTGGGAAGACATGCAGGTTGCGCCTTGTGATCCTTGGAGGTCGGGCCTTGCGAAGGCTTGGAGGTCGGGCTTTGTGAAAGCTTGGAGGCCGGGTATTGCGAATGCTTTGAGGTCGAGCAGGCTTGGAGGTTGGGCCTTGCGAATGCGTTGGAGGCCGGACCTTGCAAATGTGTTGGAGGTCAGGCCTTGAGAATGCGTTGGAGGCCAAGCCTTGCGAATGCGTTGGAGGCCGGGCCTTGCGAATGCTTGGAGGCTAAGCCTTGCGAATGCGTTGGAGGCCAGGCCTTGCGAATGCGTTGGAGGCCGGGCCTTGTGAATGATTGGGAGGTCGGACCTTGTGAAAGCTTTGGAGGCTATACCTAGCGAAAGCTTTAGAGGTTGGGTCTTGAAAGACCCAGGCTTGGGTTGTGGCTGTGACATCCGTCACCTTAAGGTCCGTCAAATTAACGTGATTATCCGTTAACTTTTCTTTGATCGTTCATTCCTCATCTTTATTAACTTCTTGTGTGGATATCATACTTGCTTTATTATCTTTGAGCTTGTGTTACCTTCGTGAACGTGTGCTATGCTTAAAACTTTTACAAATTTCATCACCGTTATCACTAAATATATTGTTTTATATAATATTATTGTCACTAATCAAACCATTTTTAAGATACCAATAACATTAATTACATATTTAATATAAATATAATTAGCCGAATTAAGTCGTTTTCAACCGAAACAAACTTTGAGAACGCGGGGGCTAAGTGCAGGGACTAAAATTGACATTTTGCAAACTTGGGATGGGTATAAAAACCCCCATTCCCAGCCATTCTTCATTCTTCATCTTCTTCACTCCTTCTTCATTCTTCTTCTTCACCTTACATCTTCTTCTTTGCACCAAAACTGCCCCGTCTCGTCTCGTTTTCGTCGTCTAGACTTCATCTACAACCTAGGCTACTCCATCCTTGCAGGTAGACGACCTTGGTTGTCCCTTTCTTGCTCGTTTTACTGCTGTCCATTTCTAGGGTTTCGGGTGTTCGGGTCAACCCGAACACAAGAGGTCGTGTGGGTGCGTGTGATGTCTTTCTGCGTGTGCTTCTTGTTTGTGGGTGTTTGTCGTGTGTTTCTGGAAGTTCTTGTTGTGTAAAACTTGTGCTCGGGGTAGCCGAAGGCTGCTCTGCACTTCAGCAGTCGCGAACCTGCAGTTTAGGCGACTGGGTTTGTCATGCGACTAAGCCGTGCGACTGGGTGAGTCGTGCGACCGAGTCATGCGACTGAGTCATTCGGGTGACTGAGTCGTGCGACTGGGGATGTCATACAACTGAGTCGTGCGATCGAATGAATGTGTGTGATTGAGTCAATGCGAATGAATGTTGTGTGCGATTGAGTCATGCGACCGAATGAATGTATGCGACTGTGCGTGTATCGCACGACTGAAGGCCAATCGTACGAATGAAGGTTCAGTCGTACGAATGAAGCTGATTCGTATGAATGAAGGTTGATTCGTGCGTATGGAGGTTAAGTCGTGCGATTGGGTGTTGTGTGGTACGACTGAATGCCAGTCGTGCGAATGAAGGTTCAATCATACGAATGAAGCTGATTCGTACGAATGAGGGTTGATTCGTGCGAAT
>BJCM01047328.1:0-13155 GCA_018326385.1 Flaveria bidentis | reverse complement strand
TTCCATTCTACACACTTTCTCTCACACACACAAAGCAAGAAACTCTCTCAAAAACCACAAGGATTTTCGGTTCCAAGGTGAAAAGGAGCTGAAATATTCAGCTCATATTCAAGGTTTCTTGGCTGGAAATAGTCTTGTGCAAAGGGTTTTTCAAGTTGGTGTTGCACAACCTAGCAAGTGGGTGTATCAAGGAGCTTGTGGGTATCATCTCTTGAGGGCTTCTACATTGAAGTCTTTGCCTCCTAACATCATCATCTAGCCTTGCAAATCCATCATTCTAAGAGGTAGTTTGTATGGTTGTTCTTTTATGTTTTGATAGCATGTTCATCCATATAAATAGATCTTTGTTTTGGGTTTTGTTTTAACATATGTATATGATACATAAACTCACGATTTTAATATCAACTCCGCTGCGTTTTTTCATGTTAAATGGTTAATATGACTTTGGTAAGGATCTACAAAACCCAACAACGATGGCACCGATATGAGGCTTGGCATCTCTATGAAAGCTCTTAGAATAGTTTGTTCTTGTCAAATACCCATAGACCACTCAAAAATCTCCTAAGGAATGTTGATTACCATATAAGTGTGAGATCCACAAATGCTTGTTGAAATAATAAAACCTAACTCATCACCAATGTGAGTCAAAAATCTTTGTATGGATTTAAGTGGAAAAATATACTAACAATCATCGTGGCTGCAACTCTCGACAATCAAAATCATTGTGTGCATCTTATTGCTCTAGTATGATTTCCTAAAAGTGCTATTGACTCCCAAACAAATAAGAATCTAGTATCCAAGTACATATAAAAGGGTCCCAAATGATTATGATATACCTGTATGATTCCATATGAATATTTTCAAAAATGATAAAAATAAATTAAAGCTATTTTGCTCAGGAGGAAAAATAGGTTAGATGATTTTTAAAAGGTTTCAATCCACCTAAAACCAAAAACACAAAAAATGTCTTGTTTTGTTTTAATTCATGTTGTTTTTTGTTTTCGTTATCCTCTTTTCGTCGATGTCAAATTATATAACTAGATGAACACTGTGAATCACAAGTCTGAGGTGACCAATCGGCTCTCAATTAAAAGGATCACGTCTGAGGTGATCAAATGATTTTCGGTTAAAAAGGTCATGTCTGAGATGATCATTGGTCATAATGTTATTAATCAAAAGTTAAATTTTGAGTGTATAGAAATGTATGAAGTCGAACTCATAAGTTTGAGCCAACCGCATGATTGAATCATAAGTATGAGCCAATCGCATGCTTGAACCATAAGTATGAGCTAGTAACACGATTGGACCATGAGTATGGGTTAACTATGTGATAAGATCACAAGAATGAACCAATCGTACAACTGGATGAAGGAGTCTGAGTCAGTCGCACAACTGAACCCCAGTCACACAAATGAATCATGCGTATGCATCTAGTCGCACTACTGAAACATAAAACAGTATAAAAAGGGGGCCAGTCGGTCGTATACCCTACTACCCTTCAAAAACTCTCATAACTTCCTAATACCCTAACACTCTACCAAAATTTTCGATTAAGAACAAAAAGCTTATGCTGAGGTTGAAAGGAACAAAGGGTGAGCCCCTGAAGATTAAGGATGATGGAGATGATGGTGGAGATGATGATGATTTGACAGATGATGAATCAGAAGAAGATGATGATGACAAGGAAGCTGGAGGAAGTGGAAGGGGAAAAAAGAGATGATGAAGAGGAGGAGGATGATCAAGAAGGTGATGCATCTGAATCAGCCTCAAATCAAGCAGATAAGGAGAGGCGCACCAAAAGAGTCGCGTCCTCCGCACCTCCAGCTGAATAGACACACTATCAAGGCAAAAATGAAGCTCCACAGACTGAGGTACATGATGCCGTTCCCCTTTAGCAAATCAAGACTCAACTGACTACGATTCTTGATTTGCAAGGGATTATGAGAAGGTCTGTGAGCTACACTCAAGAGGAAGGAGAAATCATCCATGACTTGACCGACGAGCATCTAGCATATATGTTTTGTCTAAATGCAGATGAGCTTGTCAAATATGATCCAGAAGTAGATGTCTTGAGTGATGAGGAGCTAGAAGGTGTGGATGAGATAGAGTTCAAGGATGTCACGTCTGACTATTATGCTCAGTACACTAACCCTGAGGGCAATGTTATCCCTGACTTGTGTGAAACTTTTGGCAGTGATACTTTTGTCAAGCTGGATGAGATAAAGAAAGAGAAAGAAAATGATGAAATTAAAGCCTAAGCTACAGATGTTAATGTTGATCTGAAGAAGGTTGAATGGGCAGCTTGTCTATCAAAAATGAAGGCCCAACGTGCACCTCCAAAGCTGAATGCCTACACCAAACTTTATAGAGTAAAGAAACATCAGAAAGTGTTAGGAAAGATCATCAATTGGGCCTATTTTAAAGATCTAGATGTATATGATGTTAAACGAGAGAAGGCGATTGAGTACTTCAGATATTCACATGATCTGAAGACTCTTCCTAGTTTTGAGCTAAACAGATTCGCCTGTTTAGATCTTTTATATGCCAACCCGAGGAAGATGTCGGGATGGTTTGAGACATCATTGATGAAAGAATACCACACCATAACCTCAACAGGATAAGAGGTTCATTCATAAGACTGAAGTTGATCCTATGTCTGGAAAGCCTAAGGTGGTGTTATTGTGGAGTCCCCCATGCACAATGTCTAAGATTCCATTATGGGAGATGCCTCGGGACTTCACTCCACACTTAAAATGGTGGTATTATGACTGGAGGACGGGGGAAGTAGTCATAGTTGTGAACAATGAAGGTAAGATCGAGACTATTAGGGTATTTGACCAAATGTGGCTTACAAACTTGTCTGCTGAAGATGTTTACACTCTATACAAGTGGCCATTGTTCTATGACACGCAAGATATTGTACAAGCTCTGCAATTCCAACATGTTATAAGGCTCTACTTCGCGTTTAAGATCCACGCTAGAGTCACCAAAGAAGAGAAGTACAAGAAATTGCTAGAGCATCTGAAGAATGTTAGAAAATAGGATAAACTAGGTCCAAAGGGGAGTTTGTTGATACATCATGTTCCTATTTTATGTTCTTAAATGTAAAAGTCTTTAATTTCTTACACATATGTAATATGATTACTTAATGAAATATGATATGCATCTTGATGTTTACTTGTCTTTGAGTATTTCATATTATTATTGTATTTATTATAATTCATATGTATGAATATCATATATAGGTTTGAAGTTGTTGTACATAGTTCTAAGTCAAAAATGATTGAGAAATGTATTCAACTTATTCGGGTGGTTATTTATCCTAATGGGCGATACTTATGGACCATACGCACGAATGAATCATACTTATGGAACAGTCCCACGACTAAACCAAGAGACTGGATCAGTCATATGACTGAGACATAAGGTTGATTTAGTCGCACGACTGAACCTTCAGTCGTGCGTATGAATCAACCGCATGAGTCAGTCGCACGACTGAACCATGATAATGGTTTAGTCGTACGAATGAAACTAAAAACCAATAAATACAACATAATTCATGGAAACACGGGAGACTTCGAATATTCACAAGCTCTAGCCGTCCAGAGCGCCCTAAGCATCCAATCCAACTTCATAGTTTGTTCCTTATCGATTTCTACACAATTCTTAATGTTTGTTTTATCATTAGATCGATTAGTTTCTCGTTCTCACTGATTGGATCGCCAATCAAATAGGATTCCGCACTATTTGATCTGGTCTCACACAGAATCTGTTAGTACTCCATACGAAAACGGTCCAAACAGTTCCCCATAGTAATCCCACCACTTATTCCACTTATTCCACCATGCGTAATGCTAGATTCTCAAAAGATCCACTGGGCCAAGTCTTAAGATCAATCTGAATAAAGAAACATAGGTACAGGAGTCTTACTTCTATACTTCAACTCTTCAAAGACCAAGTACATCTTGAATATATAATTTATTTTCGTGATCATAGAAACAAAAGTGGGAGAGTCTCATAGATACTGAGCTAAAATCTCAATTATGATTCCCATGAAGGCTCTAGATCGATTCATACTTATGTCACGATAAAAGAGATAGGTGTTTTCACACTACTGATTATAACGAGAATATGGACTCCAATGTCCCATGTATAGGATGGAATACTAATACCAAGAATGGTGTTATCTCATGAAAGGGTTTGCTAGATTTCCCATGCACTGCAATTTGCAATTACGTGTGCACCCATAATGGTAATTTGCTTTGCATTGCCACTCCTAGCTCCTCATGTTGAAATCAACACATTTTTTCAACTATAGAGTGTTATCCCGAGGAAGTGAAAAAAAAAGGATGCTCCACCAACTCCAATTCAAGTAGTTACTCTAGCATCATGAAGACCAATCTTGTCCTGGACATACACTACAAATCCAGAAAGATGACATGTCGTCAGGGATCAAGGTATTGAAAATGTCTACACATGGCAGGATATGTTCAATCTACCTTTCCATGATCTCTTTGACATGAGAAGACACTTTGAGAGTCTGTGATCATGATCATCTTATGAAGAAAGAGATGGTCATTATCCGAATGAAGACTGTTGATATCTGAAGTCTTCAAATTTTTGGTTGCATTGGCCTAGGGGAGTTTGTAAGGTTTAATACAAGGTTGATGCAACCCAAACACCCAAAGTCTCTCCTGCATGCATGCACAAGTGTACTGAAATAGAATGCTTCGGAAGTTTCACACCAGCATTAGAAAATATTCTAATGTGAAATCTTTTGAAGCCAAGACCAATATCTTCCGAAACCAAAGATGAACTCTTCTGAAGCTTCAAAGACAAAGTCTTCCGAAGCTAACACTTGAAGACATATTTCTTCCGATGACTTTTTGAACACATACTTTATCTGATATACCTTTTATAGAAAGCCGGACCCCTTTCCGCTGCAACTCTGATGAGACACCAACTTTACATAAGTTGGTGAAAGGTCCATGCTTTTGGTAACTATACATTAAGGTCTTGAGTCTGTAACTTTTTACTTTATGTACTTTATCCTTTTTGTAATATATTAGGATGTGATCTATGGCATGTCATAGTCACTAGTCAAAAGGCTATTTGCCTTTTGACTCTACATTTGAATTTTGTTTGTTGTCTAGTCAATTGTATCCAGCTGGCCTTCAAAGTATGGCCGGATGTAGGATGTAGTATATGTATCTCAAGTACTTGTAACTTTTTGATATGCTTTTGTAATATTGGTAATAGAACTTAAGAGGCAATATACAGCATTCTTGAAAACCAATTACTTGTGTGTTTTGCCATCTTGTTCTGTTTCTTTTATACTTGTGTTCTTAGCATATTTACCAAAAAGGTTAACTAGTTCCCTATTTGATCTGTTAAGTGTTCTTTGTAACTCTCCTTATTGTGTTGTTGTGTTGTACGTGTATACCCTTTACCGGTCCTGCACTTGGCTTATCAACCAAAGTCCTTTAAAATAATTCTTACAGCCGCACTTATCAATCCAAATCAAATAATAATAAAGCACATAACAAGAGGATGTCCTTTCCTAAAGCTTTCCCAATGCTCACACAGATAATACAACAACCAAAAATTTTCCAAACAAGTAAATCACAAATAGCAAGCAAAGCAAGCTACATAACACAACAATCAATGCACATAGAACATTCACATGTATAATAGTACACACATAATCCTATGAACAATTGTTCTATAACCAATAGCTCTAATACCAATCTTTCATACCCACGCTTATAGCGGAAACACGAGGATGTAATAAACAGGATCGTCATAACTCATTGTTAATTAATAGAGATGCATTAAATGCTGAAAAGTCAACGTGTCATTATGTCACTGGACACAAATGGAGACTTATGTTATGGTTAGTCAATTCCACAACAAACATAGCTAAATAGTAAAAAGAAATGTAAATCCCACAACCAGGGAACATGTGAACAAAATATAATTATAAATAAAAATCCAACATAATTGTCAGACACGTCCAATAAGTTTAAATAATGAAAATCCTAGGGTCATCGCCAAGGCAACATCCCTAGCTATCTTCAACGATTATTACCTGAAAATTTATGTTCAAAGTTCAACATACTATTGGTGAGTTTGTAGGTTTAAGTAGGACAAAGCTTAAGCAATTATAAAAAAGAAATATCACATGTAAACATGAGTGTCCTAACTAAACATACGACGTACAAACAGATCTTGTCGGATTATATTTACCCTAGGGCCCATTCCTAGCCACTGTCAATCCTAACTAGTATACTAACAAACAAGGGTGGGGGTGTCAGCCCAATAGTACTATCAATACATGTCCGTCGGCTCCAACACCAGAGTTAAATAGTTGTAAACAAAAGCCACATAGCTAACTTATGCATGTACTAGATTTTAACTTACTAATAGTAAACACAATAGTCCCAAAGATATAAATAAGTTCACAGCATAAAAAGAGTTTAGAATACTTTTCCCCCTTGAAGTTTGTATATAATTGTAATAAAACGGGGCTGTGAAACTCACCTCAAAAGAGCAAAGTCCCAAAGTCCTCAGTAAGAATGTCAAATCACTATAGAACACAAAACACCAAACTGATTACTAAAAGTCCAAGTTGACCTAGTTGGGTGTAGTCCTCGAAGTCCAACCCTTAATGTCCATCATGGTCCTTAATTTTGTCCTTTATAAAAGGAACTTAATCAACTTTAAGTATTAAGCTTGTCTTTATTTGATTATTTTGGTTCAAATATTTATTTTTAAATTCAATAAAATATTTAAGCATGATGACTTGATTTGTAAGGCCTCGTTCCCAGGACGCTCACAGCTGGTCAATTATCACACAAAAACATACATTTAACCATCACATTATTAAAACATTGTAGCAAAATTAACTTAAACCATTTCATATATTAATAATTGCTTTTGCAAAATATTACCCCATTGTTAAAAATTACAAAACATCCGTCGTTCGCATTACAATACAAAAACATTATCGTTATACAAAATGGATGCAGTCCAAAATGAGCCAAGTAGCCATCGTGCCTTCCTCAGCAACCATCACGTGCCAACTTGAAACAAATAAAAGTTAGCGTTGTTGAGTGAGTTCTAGTTTTTAAAATAAAATATACTTTACTTTCGTTTAAAACCTTCCTTTACATTCTTACGCGATCAAGCATTATACGTGCACATAGATAATAACATTATTATCTTTCATCATCGTTCGTTAACTTTCATTCATTCATCGTCATACGTCATCGTTATCATTCGTTATCATTCATTATCTTCCTTACCATTCATTATGTACATTCATCATTACTTCTTTACATTCCGTACCAATACCATGAACTTTACCCCCTCCGTCATGCATAAAGCGGGTACTCTTCCGAAGTCTATGGTAGACCCCCATACATTGTGCTTGGTGGCCAGACCATAGTACTCGGGTAAATTCAAGTGTACCAATGCCATGTGCTATGCCCCACCATCATGCATAAAGCGGGTACTGGGCTGAAGTCTATAAATAAACTCCCATACATTGCGCCTGGTGCCTTGACAATAGTACCTGGGTAAGCGTCAAAGGTTCCGTACAAATGGTAATTCACAAAGATAGACCCCAACATGCATCCTTCTGGGTAGCTAGCCCACACACCGTTGAGCTAACACCTTCATTGGGTATGAACCTCCATACATTGCTTGCAAGTCTTTCCATACTTTCCTTTCATTAATGCATGCATTCATTCATTACGTTACTGTTTTCATTATCTTCCGCTTTACGTTACATAATACTTTTCCATTTACATTCATAACTATACAACATAAAGCCAGGGAAAATAAACAAACATAATAAGGAACATAAACATAATCATACAAGATATCATCTTACACATCACATCATCATGCATGCCACACATCATCATGCATGCCATAAATCATATCATCATACATCACATAATCTATGACATCACAAAGTTATCCTACAATACTCGCGGGAACCTCCCAAGTCAAAGCCTAAATGTCTAAAATACATCACTTTACATTTTTTACCTAAATGTTTAAAAATATTCTAAGTCTTATGCGTCTGGGAACTATGCAGGCGCATGGCCTTTTAGGTGCATGGGAACATTTAGGTGCATGGGAAAATTCAAGGTGCATGGCCAAAACTTAGGCGTCTGGGCACATTTCTAGGCGCATGGGCACTATGCAGTCGCATGAGTGCCTCAGCGCATGGGCTTTCTGGGCGTTTGGACACTTAGTCAAATTCAGCCTAATCCTATATTTGGGCGCATAAGAACACTTAGGAAAATTCACCCGTTGGGCGCATGGGCCACTATTTAAGCACACGGGCAGCTAACTTACACTAAACAACATATTCCGGTCCCCAATCCATCATCTAACATGCTCTAAGCATAACACTAGCATTCTAAGCCATAGAAACACATTCATAACATAATCATAACCATATAAACACCCAAAATCAAACCCCACCCGAAAAAACATTCATACACATACTTACGAGTGCAAACCCATTTTTAACATACATGCATTACCAACCCCGAATCAGCTTAAAACAAGTAAAACAGGGGTTCTAGAAGCAGCATTTGGGTATGACTTACTTCAAAACCCGTTTACAATGATTTAAACACCTAGAAACCCACCAAAAACACACGAATGAATGCACACAATCAAAAAACCGAGGCATAGGCCAATTAAGAACACCATAAAACCAAGAATTCTTACCTGAATTCGAACTTCCTCTTCTCTTTTCTTCAAAACCCGAAATTCTACACTTCTTTGTATCTCTTAGAAGATCCGAATGAAAAAGGTGAAAAGTAACATGCAATTGGCGGCCTTGTTGCTTTTGTACAAAATTATATAAAGTTTTGTACTTTTTATAGATTTAAACCCTCTAGTTGGGTTTTATTGTGTTTTATTCTTATTCCTTGCTTTTATTCTTCTTTTCACGCTTTAAAAATATTCGGGTGTTACAAGTCCTCCCCCTTATATAGGTTTCATCCCCGAAACCTATTATTCCTCAAAAAAATATGGGTAGTGCAACCTCATCTTCTCTTCGGTCTCCCACGTAGACTCAGATCCCTTCATGTGCTTCCACTGTACACGCACAAGAGGAACTACTTTATTCCTTAACCTCTTCTCTTTTCGATCAAAGATCACCATTGGCTGCTCCACATAATTGAGTCGTTCATCTACCTCGATATCTTCCAGTGGTACAACCATATCCTCGTTAGCCAAACACTTCCGCATATGAGATACATTAAATGCTGGGTGAATTCCACTTAACTCATCTAGTAACTCTAATCTATAGGCCACCTCTCCAACTCGTGCAATGATTCGAAAATGCCCTATGTACCTCGGGCTCAACTTTCCCCACTTCCTAAACCGAATGATACCTTTCCAAGGTGATAGTTTCAACATAACTCTATCACCCACCTAGAACTCAATTGGCCTACGTCTCTAATTGGCATACGACTTCTGCCTATTCTTGGCTGCCTTCATGTAGGCTTTGATCTTTTCAAGATTCTCAGTCGTAGCCATAATCACCTCCATACTTCCCATCATTTTCTTACCAATATCACCCAAAAAAACGGGTGTCCTACATCTCTTACCATATAGCATCTCATAAAGGGGCATACCAATACTTGCATGATAACTGTTATTATATGAAAACTCAGCTAACGATAAGTGATCATCCCATCATCTTCTGAAATCAATGATGCATGCCGAAAGCATATCTTCTAACGTCTGAATCATCATTTCCGACTGACCCTCGGTCCGATGATGATAAGTCATGCTAATATGTAACCTCGTCCCCATCGCATCATGGAACTTCTACAAAAACTTAGATGTAAACTGAGTGTCCCGATCAGACACAATAGACACCGACACACCATGACGAGTTACAATTTTCTTGATAAACATATCTGCCAACCTCTCGGATGAATATGTCTCGCAGATCGATAGGAATTGAGCACTCTTTGTCAGACGATAGACTATCACCCATATGACATCATACCCTCGCGCGGTACACGGTAGCTTCGTAATAAAGTCCATGGTGATATGCTCCCATTTCCACTCTAGTGTATCCAACGGTTGGATCTTCCTGTACGGTTTCTGATGCCCGGCCTTCATTTGTAAACAAGTAAGGCCTAACTCACATACTCCCCTACATCGCGTTTCATACCCGGCCACCAATAATCTTTCTTCATATCTTGATACATTTTTGTCATACCAGGATGAATAGAGTATGGAGTCTTATGAGCTTCATCCATAATGTTCCCACGTAGATCCCCAAATTAAGGAATATATATCCATCCAAATCGGGTTCTAACACCGAGTGTGTTTTGACCTAACTCCGCGACCAAACCTCTCATTCTTTCAGAGTTAAGATGATCATCTGACAATTCCTCTTCTTGAAACTCCTTTACCTGCGTCATCATATCAAAGGTCATAATCAGTTGGGTTTTGTAACATGTAAATCAAAGCTAGTTTAACCATTTAAACTATAAAAATGCAGCAGAAAGTAGGGTTTAAAGTGAGGTTACCAATATGAACTTTTTACCATTTTAAACCATAAACAAAACCCAAGAACATGGATAAATAATATATGTGAAATAGTATGCTATCAAAACCAAAATAACAACCATAGGGTGTTCAATGAAACAACCTTTCAAGAAAAAGATGTTGTAGATGGGTGAGATGAAGATGATGATGTTTTTGTATGTCTAGCCTTTAAAAGAGAAGACCTCAAGCTTGTATACCAACAAGCCTTAGCAAACACCTAACTTGTTAGGTAGTAGAGCACCAAGACCAACTCCCTTTTGAACAATCCGAATTAGCCAAGAAGTTCTTGAAGAGCAGCCAAGAAATCCGAAATTTCAGCTCCTTTTTCCTTCTTGAATCCGAAAACTTTTGGTCCTTTGAGAGAGTGTCTTGCTTTGTGTGTCTAAGAGAAAGTGTGGGTTATGGAAGAGTGTAAGAGTAACTAATATCTTGCAAAGACGAAGACTAAAAGTAGAGTCCCAATGCCCACAAGGGGCGGCCGAATCTCATGTTCAATATGGGTTCCCCCCATTTTGAAACATTTATAAAATTTTACTCTTTCAACCCTTAGTTTATAAAATTAAAACATATTTTAATTTTATAACATTAACACACTTTTATTTGTTATTATTTAACCAAGTTAAATAATGAAACAAATAATTTCTCATGAACAAATTATCTATATAATGTTGTTCTATCACAAAAGCAATGTTTTAGAAAACCCATTTTCTAAATAGGTGTCATTATTTATTTTTATGTTCTCATCAAAAAATAAATATGTATTGGTGTTTGTATAGCATGTTATTGGGTATGACCCGACTTGGATCATAACATACTAACCATATCAATCTTGTATGTGTCTTGGGCATATAAGATCCAACAATCTCCCACTTGCACAAGATTCATAGAAGATCGATGCAAACAGTAAATACCGCCTAACAACAGTTTACTACCCTTAATACGTATGACTGAGTGCCATTCAATAACATCATCCTCTTCAAGTACCATACTCGAAATGTTTTAGGTGAATCAATCATCTATTCTTTTGTCACAGATGTCATGTTAAATCCCAGACACATAGAGTGATCATTCTCCTTTGATTTAATTGTATCAGGCCTTAGACATCTTACTCTCAACGAATAAGAGGGACAAATCCCATCTTGACTATATATGTCTCTCACATTTACCTTTTATCATACCTGAACTCAGACTTATGTACTGCCATGTTTCAGAACAGCAAAGAACTAAGTCAAAGTATAACAATTGGTAAATATCAAGACCCAATATGTATATCAGGTTAGAGGATACCAAATGATGTTCTCCTTTACTCAAAATTACTTATGATCAATCAAGAAGATTCCATGTGCTAATATATAAGATGCAAGTAAGTTCAATATTTGCATCCCACAAATATGTATGAACTTTGGCAGCAACCTTATGCTCTATATTCATCCATATGAATATCTACCAATCCAAGTTCATAATAGTTTTACCTTCATACTTGTTCCCACAAGTATGAACAACTACGGACGTTCTGAGTAAATTAATTTACTCATGGATTTTAAACATGCATAATAGGAATATTAGTTGAATCATTATAACCGAATAATTCATTCAAGTAATAAAAGGTTAGAATATCTCAATACAGAAATTAAAGATCATATCCAGTCAGTAGAATATTGAAGTCCCATGGCACAAGTATGACTTTCATGCTTTGTCTTTTCAAGAAGCTTCATGAGTGGATCCGCAATGTTTTGATCCGTGTGAACTTTACGAATACATATTTTTCCCTTTTTAACTTCATCCCTTATGTAGTTGAATCTTCGTTCAATGGGCCTAGTCTTTTGATGTGTACGGGGTTCCTTGATTTGAGCAATCACACCATTGTTATCACAAAGGATTTCTAGTGGGTCCTGAATGGAAAAGACCACCCCTAGATCGGCAATGAACTTCTTTAACCATGCAGCTTCCTGAGCTGCTAATAAAGCGGCAATGTATTCTCACTCTCTAGCTGATAATGCCACCACATCTTTCTTAGAGCTCTTCCCAAGATATTGCTCCTCCATTCAAGATGAAAATGTACCCCAATTGTGATTGTAAATCATCCCGATCAGTTTGGAAACTAGCATCCGTGTAACCCTTTACTACGAGTTCCTCCTCACCAGATCCATAGATTAGGAACATATCTTTAGTCCTCCTTAGGTACTTAAGTATGTTCTTAACAACCATCCAATGACTGCTTCTAGGATTTTGTTGGTATTGACTTGTCATGCTCAAAGCACATGACATGTCCAGTCTAGTGTATATCATTGAAGACATTATGGATCTTATAGCAGACGCATACGAGATTCCCTTCATTTTGTCTTGCTGATCCTTTTAGCTTGGACATTGAGTCTTAATCAATATCTTTCCTCTTTGAATAGGTACGGTACCTTTCTTAGAGTTTTCCATCTTGAACCTTTTCAAGATCTTATCAATGTATGCACTTTGATTCAAACCTATCAACCGCCTTGATCTATCCCTATAGATCTTTATTCCCAAAATATAGGCGACTTCACCAAGATCCTTAATGGAGAAACAGCTTCC
>BJCM01047211.1:0-12441 GCA_018326385.1 Flaveria bidentis | reverse complement strand
AAATATAATATGTGGTTGATGTTTATTCATGTTTATTTATTTCATATTATTATTGTGTTAAAGTATAATTTATATGTATGAACATATTATATAGGTTTGAGGTTGTTGTGCATGGTTCTTAGTCAATAATGATTAAGAAATGTGTTCAACCTAGTCGGGTGAGTATTCATGTTAATGGACCATACTTATGGACCATACGCATGAATATATCATGCTTATGGACCAGTCACAAGACCGAACCAGGAGACTAGATCAGTCATATGATTAAGACATAAGATTGACTCAGTCGCACGACTGAACCTTCGGTCGTGCGTATGAATCAATCGTATGATTCAGTCGCAGGACTGAACCATGCTAATGGTTCAGTCGTACGAATGGAAACTACAAACCTATAAATATCACTTAATTCGTGGAACAATTCAAAACACTTCAAAATCTCACGAACCCTAGCCGTCCAGAACGTCCAAGAAAGCCAATCCCATTTCAAAGTCCGTTCTTGATCGATTCCTACTCGTTCGTAATGTTTAGTTCATTCTTATATCGATCGGGTTAGTGTTCTCACTGATTGGATTGTTATTTAAATAGGATTCTGCACTATTTGATCTGGTTTCACGTATAATCAGTTAGTATTCTGTACGTACACTGTCCTGACAAGTGGTATCACAGCTTTGGATCTTGATTTTGCATGGATTCAATTAGTTTTGGTGTTAAAACTCACGTTTTAATTCAAAAAAGTCACCACGTTGGTTCTAAAGGTGTTTTCGACGTTTGCATGCATAAAAGTTGTGTTTTTCATCATACGGCAAATTAGGGTTTCTGGGAAAATCGCGTTTTTGTGTCAAAGTGTCAAAATCTTCAATTTTACACAAACAACAGCCTTCAGTTGCATGATTGGTCCAGTCGCACGATTGAATTCACACATATACTTCATTCGCATGACTGAAGTCAATCGCATCCCTCATTCGAATGACTGAACAATTCCGGTCGTCTGACTCCAATCGTCTCGTTCTTACACACGAATGAATCCAATCGCATGATTGAATTCATTTGTATCCTTCATTCACACGAGTGAACCATACACATAGTCCATTCACACGAGTGAAACTGTGCTATTCGAAAAGTACCAAGTTTACAACAATGGAAGATCAATTTGCTACATTTTCAGCCAGGAAGGACTCACGCATCCAGAATCTACTACTTTTGGAGAATGAGATTGGTAATCATAATAAACTGCCTAAGCTTATAACGTTAGATGTTTATCCACAATGGAAAAAATGGTTCAAGATCTACCTAAATGGAGTTGATCCCAATCTTTGGACATCCATAGAGACTGGTTACACGGTACCAGTCAGTGCAAATGGAGTCAAGTTGACTTTGGGAGGAATGTGTGAAGCTCAGAAGATACTTTTCAATGCTGAGAAGAAAGTTTATGCCATGTTGACTCAGTCAATACCGAAAGACATCTTTCATCAGTTTTTGGAGAACAAGCATGCCAAAAAGCTATGGGAGGCCCTGGAGAAGAGGTATGATGGAAACGTGACATTGAAGGCTCAAAAGGCTAAGGCTCTCGAGAAGGAGTTCAATAATTTATCTTCGATAGGAAATGAGAGTTTAGATGATATTATTGACAGATTCTATCATTTGATGAGTGAACTGCACACTCATGGCGTAACCACATCAGTGGAAGATAAAGTGTCAAGCTTTGCTGATGGTTTGCCTGAGAAATGGGATTCATTTGTGTCTAATCTAAGACAGAACGACATTCTTGCAACGTTAGACATAAATGACTCCATCTTGAAGTTAAGAGTGGAAGAACTGAGAATGAAGTACAAGTCGAAGAAAGGATCCAACATTCAGAATCCTTCACTTTACAATTCAGTTCCCATTCCAACCGGTTCAGGAGCACCATTACAAACAACATTCGTGTCTAGATCCGCGGCTCCTTCCCAAACCCATGCTTCAGGACCAGAAACGTCAGGGTCATCTGGAACCCAATACATAGTTCCTGAAGCAAATACTACAAAGTTGAAGACCGAAAATCTCGGTAATATCACAGTGGAAGTGGCTAAGGAGCATATGGATCTTTTAGTTGCTTTTGTCCAATCCTATGATGGTTTAGTTGCCGGGAAGATTGGAAATTGTCATCTTGCAGATAAAGATTACGAGCAAGTTGACAAGAATGAGCTAGAGAGAATGGACATAATGTGGGCCTTAGCGAGTGCTGTCAGAAGGGAAAAGAAGTTTGTGAAGAAGACGTGGCAGAATCTATTAGCCACTAAAGATACAACCTTTGGTTTTGACAAAACCAAAGTCACATGCTTTAACTATGGTGAAAAGGGGCATTTTAAACATGAATGTGTAAAGCCCAAGAAAACAGGTAATGGAAATCCATTTCTGACCTTCAACCGTTAAGACAAGGACATAATTGGAACCACATCTTCAAGCATAGGGACAAAGGCCTTGACTGCTCAAGGTGATAAAGGGCAAGACTGGTCCTTCCGATTTGTGTCTCCGGGTGAATCAAACATTGCCTGTGTTGAGGCATTGGATGATGGATCCGCTAGTGAAGGTGAAATCACAGCTGAGCAAGCGATGTCAGATACAGAAGAAGTTGTGAACATGGTAAATCACTTGGATGAAGAAGAACTCAGAGCAACAAGTTCAGAATCTCCAGCCACCGAAGGATCTAGTTCTGCTTTGATGGTTGATACAACTGATTCATCACATGTAAGTTCTACCAACCAATTATTTGAAAAACATGCTTGTTCTAAACATGACAAATTTAGAGAAAACATAGATCTAAAATTTTCTAGGTTATTAGAACACAATGATAACTTAGTAAATGATTTACAACTCTGCACTGAGGCAAACCATATGTTATGAATGCAGTTTTAAAGAAAAGATAGAACTTTGGAGAAACAACTAAGGGAAACCGATATTGTTGCTCTAAATCAGTCAAATGATATAAAGTATTATTTAGATTCTTTAGAAGAAACCAAAAAGGAAAAAAACAGTTTTGGAAGTCGAGTTTAATTCTTTAAAACAAAAACTGCATAGTTGGGCTAGTTCTTCTCACATAGTTCAAAATTTAGTGAAAGAACGAAACAATGGGGAAGGTTTTGGTTACAAAGTAGTACTGCCACCACATGATATCCTTTTAAATACAAAATGTAGACCTATCAATAACAACCCAATTAAGGATTATGTGGTGTCCACTCCTTTGGTTAGTGATCCTGATTCCACGGGGAAACCGGTGAACTCTATCACTAAATAGAAGGAGTCTACTTTGAAATTAAAAGGAAAAATGCCTATAGAAAATTTGGATGATGTAATTAAAAAGGTTAATTTAAGGTTAGGTTCACACATGTCTACTTCTGAACCCAAAATGACTAAACCAGTTAACCAAACACGTGTTTCACGTCAAAGTCCAAATAAACTAAAGGTTAAAAGTGTTATAAATGTTCAAACAATTAATTTTGTTAAAGAAGCCATAACATCTAAAATAAAACCAAACCAAACACCTCTCACATCTGTACCATACTCAACTCCACAAAAACAATTTCAGCAACCTGTAGAAGGAAGATCATGCTATAGCTGTGGAAAAAGAGGACATATTTCTTTTAATTGTCCTTATTATCAGATTCCCAAAAGAAAATTGAACTTTATAATTCAAAACCAAGTTTTTCTAAAAGGAGATCTATTACTCCACCTAATAGTATTAGTGAACCTAAAGTTCAAACTATAAGCCAGTCGTCTGTTTATCACAAACAGGCCTTACACAAAATTGGTTTATGGAAAGAAAAATCAAATAATGTGTCTGATAATGAGAACAAGAAGAAGAATGATGTGCCCTCAACCTCTGGTGCATAGTGGGTTGAGTTCATGATGTGTGATTCCTCTAGGTCACATAAGCCAGTTAAGGCTTGGGTCCCAAACCTGAACTGATCAATTCCTTTGAATGTGCAGGGTGTCCGCTACAACGCTATCATTAATACCTGGATTATTGATAATGGGGCATCTAGGCACATGACTGGGAACTCATCCCTCATTTTCAACGTCAAACAAATTAAAGGGGGACATGTATCATTTGCTGGGAATATAGGAGGTTACATCACAGCACAAGGCGAAGTAGGAAACGAGAAAGTTAAGTTTGACAAGGTCAACTATGTTCAAAAACTACAGAACAAATTACTTTCTCACTCCCAGATCTGTAATAAAGGATTCAAAGTTGTTTTTGACAAAAAGAAGTGCTACATGTTGAAGAAGGATTATGTTATCCTGGAGGAAAAAGTCTTAATGTCAGCTTCAAGATATAATGATCTGTATTTGGATCTATCAAAGGCCTCCACAACAGAGAACACTATCCAATGCTTCTTTTGAAAAGAAACAGAGAGGGACTCAGCCTCCTGGCATAGGAGAATAGGACATATTAATCCTAGGAAGATGAATCATCTGATACAGAATGATTTAGTGAATGGAGTAACCGTCAAGAACTTTCAGCTTCTGGATTTTTGCGTAGCATGTAAAAAAGGGAGACAGACAAAGAAGTCTCACAAGGCAAAGAAAGTTAATTCAATTGACCTACCTCTCGAGCTTCTACACATGCATCTGTTTGCCCCAGTCAACACAAAGAGCATTGCTAAAGATTTGTATTGTTATGTAGTAACAGATGATTACTCAAGATTCTCGTGGGTGATGTTTCTGAAATCCAAATCAGAGACATTTGAATCATTCAAACATCTAGTAACTACATTGGAATCACTCTACAAGCTAAAATTAAGATGGATTCGATCAGACAACGGAACAGAGTTCAAGAATCAGTGGATGGAGGCGCTCTGTAGAGAGAAAGGAATTGTACATCAATTCACGTCTGCCTACACTCCATAGATGAATGGAGTTACTGAAAAAAGAATCATAGCTTGATAGATACAATAAGAACAATGCTTGCTGACTCCAAACTGCCTATTCAATTTTGGAACGAGGCAATGGCTAATATGTGCTACACTCTCAATCGAGTCTTGGTGGTCAAACGTCATGGGAAAACATATTATGAACTACTCCAACTACGTAAACCAAACTTGGAGTATCTTGAACCCTTTGGTTCACCATGTATGCTGCTGAAGAAAACTCAGACTGGGAAGTTCAGTGAGAAGGCTGAAGAAGGTATCTTTCTCGGAAACAGTATACCGGACAAGAGAGATTATAACAACTCAATAGGTCAGGTAGAAGTGTGGTGCAATGTCGATATTCAAAGATACACCACCCCCTGCTGGAAAAGGACCTTTATTCTTATTCGACTATGATGGATTCTTTAAGTCATTCAACCTACCTCCCTCCCTTCCTGATGAAGAGTTATCGACTAAACTGATGTATGATGTTCTAAGCACTCCTCTACAAGACTTCACAGCATCGGTTCTACTAGATGACTCTTCTAGTCCTTCAGGGGGAGAACTTGATGTAACTGACTCCTCCTCAGATGATGAAGCAATGGAGACTGAAAATGTGGACCATGAGGAATAGGTTCCTACAAATGAAAGTAGACAAGCATCAAATATTGATGCATCTAACACTTCTGAACCTCATACTCCAACAACTACTGATACTGAACATGGAATTCAAAATCTGGATCAGGAGGTAGTTATTCCCACCACTACCAGATCTCGAATCAATGTGTATCATCCCTTAGACAACATCACAGGGGATGTACTATCGGGAGTGCAGACACGAAATCAACTATACTCAGCTGATTATGCCTCAGTCATGGAAAAAGGTTATCTTCACGATGGTGCATATCGTTGTTTTGTGTCTTAATTTGAGCCAAAATATGTAAGTGAAACATTAAACGATGAGTCATGGGTTAGTGCTATGTAAGAAGAACTCTTATAGTTTAAGAAGTTAGGAGTATGGACCCTTTTGGACAGACCAAAAGGTGCTAAGGTGATTGGAACTAAATGGGTCTTGAAGTGTAAGAAATATGACCAAGGGGTCATAATCAGAAACAAGGCTCGACTTGTGGTTCAAGGGTTTAGACAAGTCAAAGGCATTGACTACAATGAAGTGTTTGCACATGTGGCTCGGATGGAAGCAATCCATATCTTTCTAGCTTATGCATCCTACATGAAGATTAAAGTATATCAACTAGATATGAAAAGTGCATTCCTTAATGGTGAAATCCATGAGACAATCTACGTCAGTCAACCCGAAAGATTCGAGGATCCTTATCATCGGGATAGAGTTTACAAACTGGACAAGGCTCTCTATGGGCTCCATCAAGCCCCTAGAGCCTGGTATGCGAAACTCTCAACTCATCTGGTGAAACATGGCTTTCACAGAGGGGTTATTGACTGCATGTTATTCATCAAAGAAAAAGATGGTGATTTACTGCTGGTACAGATATATGTGGATGACATAATCTTTAGTTCCAAGAATGAAGATTTATGTAAAGAATTTGAATCTTTAATGAAAGCAGAATTTGAAATGAGTGCCATGGGAGAGATGAAGTTCTTCCTTGGATTATAGGTGGATCAGACACCAAAAAGAATCTTCCTGCATCAGTCCAAATATGTAGGCAATATCCTCAATCGGTTCGACATGGAAAATGCTTCAGTTGCTCGAACTCCACTTACCACTAACCATGATGTGGCGCCCGATGAAAATGGTGATCTGGTTGATGCTACCATGTACAGAGGAATGATCGGATCCCTAATGTATCTCACATCCTCTCGTCCTGATATTATGTATGCCATGTGTCTTTGTTCCTAATATCAGGCGAAACCAAAAGTGAATCATCTCATCGGAGTTAAACATATTTTTCGTTATCTAAAGGGTACTCCAACACTCGGGTTGTGGTATCCTCATGATAATGACTTTGAGCTTACAGTGTATAGCGATTCAGACTATGGTGGTTGCAAGATGAATTACAAGTCAGCATCTGCGGGATGTCAGTTCTTTGATAGATGGTTAGTCACCTGGCAGTGTAAGAAGCAGAAATCAGTTGCTCTATCAACTTGTGAAGATGAATATGTTGATGCTGCAAGTTTCTGTTCACAAATCATTAGGATTCAACAGCAAATGCGCGACTACGGTTTGCAATTTTCTAACACCCCTATTTTCGTTGATAATTCTGCGGCTATTGCTGTCACCAAAAATCCGGTTCAACACCTGTAACTCTAGGATAATCACACTTGAATCAAATCATGAAGAATTAAATCAAAATATAATAATCACAATCAAAACCCCTTTGATCTTCAATTAGATTGCAAAAATATATGTTTACAAATAGTCCCTCAATCTATTGGTCATGCAACCATTTGCCAAAATCTAATGACAATTAACCTATTTATAGTCTAGACTAATATTCACTAATTGCACTTAACTCCCTACACTTATGCTAATTAATGAAAATTACATATAAATCATAAAAATGACTAAAACAAGATAAAATATATTTTGTTCACACAAAATATATTTATTACAATAAAACTCCTAGTCATTTAAATCTTTAACGTCTTGTCTCGCTTCCTTGTCTCGAACGTGTCGGGTTTGACTTTTGTTGACTTTGACCGTGACGTTGACTTTCACTGTGTTGATAATATAGACTATCTTGTACAGCTCCAACAACACCCTAAAACAAAACACATCGGTATTAAATATCACTTTATACATGACTGTTTTGAAAACATTTAATCAATGTTGTTAAAATTAATATGTATTTTAAATGCGCTGACCTCTACACAAAAGCATTTGATAAACTGTGGTTTTATATCTTTTAGAGGTTATTGGCGTGAAAAAGAGAAGTGATGTGATTCTAGAAGAAAAAAGTTTGTAGTCCGACACGTTTTCTTAATTTTTCTTATTTATTTTCTTTATTTTATTTTCATGTCTATTAAAATCAAAAAACGCAAAAAGATTTTCGGTTTTAGAATTTTAGGGGGAGAATAGTTTAGTTTAGTATTTAATTCGTGCAGTATTTAATTACTTTAAAAAAACGAGGGAGGAGGGCAGCTTAGCTAATAGAAATGAAATTAAAGCCGTGATTCTGATTCAATGCTTATGGAAAATGATAGTACACAAGGAATAAATTGTTTGGGATTTCAAAAGGATCTAGTTGATTAAGATACAAAATTCAAAGTATAAGTCTGAGAAGTCTAAGCAAAATAAAAGGAAATATGATAGTAAAACTAGTCTGCTACTGAGGTAACATAGAGAAAGTAGACCTAGAGGTTGCTAGTCTATTATATGATGTGTCGGTAGATTCAACATAATAGATGAGTAGAGCTCATTGGTGATTTAAATTTAAACTAAGTTGTTCAACTTGCTGTGTGTTCCCATTTTATCCCTAGTTAACACAATCAACGCATTTCCAATAAAGGGTGACGAGAAAAATAAATGCCACAGATGTGTGCGGATGACCATAAAAATGAGCAAAGCACATGGAAAAATGCTAAATGCAATCAAGCTAATAACCTATGTTGTTGGCGCGTTATGTGCAAAAAGAAAAAATAAATGCTCTAACAAGAAGATATGTTGTGTGCCTCTCTGCTGTGCGGTAGCACTCACCTGAGGATAAGCATAACCTAAATATTCTAGAATTCATTGTTGTTTACGCCTCTCTGCTGTGCGATGGCACTGACCTGAGGCTTGGCATCTTTTTGAAAGCTCTTAGAATAGTTTCTTCTTGTCAAATACTAGTAGACCGCTAAAAAATCTCCTGAGGAATGTTGATTACCACATAAGTGTGGGATCCACAAATGCTTGTTGAAATATTTAAACCTAACTCATCACCGATTTGTGTCAAAAATCTGTGTATGGATTTAAGAGGACAAATATACTGACAATCATCGTGGCTGCAATTCTTGACAGTCAAAATCATTATGTACATCTTATAGCTCTTGTATGATTTCCTAAAAGTGCTATTGATTCTCGGACAAAACAAGGATCTAGCATCAAAATGTTTTATTAAATGTCCCAAATGATTCTGATATACATGTATGTTTCCATAATGAATCGTTCAAGAAATGATTAAATTAACTTGAAGTTGTGCTGTCTAGGAAGAAAAATCTGTTAGATGTTTTTCTAAAAGATTTCAATCCATCTCAAATCAAAAAACACAAAAATATGTCTTGTTTTATTTTAATTTCAATTTGTTTATTTTGCTTTTCTAGTCTTTTGTTCCGTAAAAGTCGGACTATACAACTAGATTTAATCTATGAATCACTCACTAAAAGTGGTCACGTTTGAGGTGACATATCAATTCTAAATTAAAAGGATCACGTCTAAGGTGATCAAATGGTTTTAAATTAAAAGGATCACGTCTGAGGTGATCAAATGGTTTTTAAATTAAAAGGTCATGTTTGAGATGATCCGTGTTCGTAATGTTAGATATCACAAGGTAAAAGTTTAAGTGTTTGTAAGTATGAGCCAGCCACACGATTGGACCATGAGTATGTGACATAATACGATTGGATCACCAGAATGAACCAATCATACGACTGGACGAAGAAGTATAAGGCAGTTGCACGACTGAACCCTAGTCGCATGATTGAAGCATGCGTATGGGTCTAGTCGCGTGACTGACATTAAAACAATATAAATAGAGGGGTGAGTCGGTTGCATTTCTCAACTCCCTTCAAAGCATTCAAAATTCTCTCATACGCAGACACTCTGCCCAAATTTCCTTTACCTTGATTACTGGCTAATTGTGATCCTAACCGATTTCTCATTCATCTACAGGTATTGTGAGACTGAAATCGACAATAATGACCACTTAATACAACTCTTCAAATAGACCACTTAATTGGACATAATCGTTGATGTAAAGGACAGTAAGTGATATCTAGAGTCCCTGCGAATCTAATGAGTCTAAACACGACGTCTAACATCAAGATTTGACCAAGATTCAAGGTCGTTGTGTCAAACAGAGTAATATGAGAATGGACACTTCGAATGAACCTCAGTCGCACGATTGAGCCAAGCATACGAATGAATCATTCAGTGACTCAGTCGCATGACTGACTCAACCGCATGGCTTAACGTACGAGTAAGTTCAGTCGCAAGCTCAATCGCACGACTGAACTCAGCCGCAGGCTCAATCGCACGACTGAACTCAGCCGCAGGCTCAATCGCACGACTAAACTCAGTCGTATGGTTCAATCGCACAATTGAACTAGTTTGATCAAAAAGAAGTTAAGTTTCAATTGTCATCTCCTATACACAACTCTAATGTATATGTTTCTTGTGTTATAGCAACATCTTTGATAGATGGACGATGAGCCCCAAGCACAACATTTGTACTCACTTAGAAGCTACCACTTGGAATGCTTCTGAGTTTGCGGGGATCATAGCCTTTCTGAGGAGATCGAGGATCTTCAAGGCCATTTCTACACCTTGCACGCCATACAAATCACTACAACAGACCTTCTGGGAAGTGGCTACTATTGATAGGTCCACTGAGCCTTACAGTATCCAGAGCTCGATCTTCGGACAGGAGATCAGTGTTACTGCAGCCGATCTCAGGCAAGTCCTGGATCTGGGTGAGGATGGTGACCACCCGACCAAGCTCCATCCTCTGACCGTTAGGGGCTGATTTCTGCGGATGAAGTACACTAGGGACATCAACGAAGGTGTGCAAACAAAAGCAACCTGTGCCCCCAGCTTAAGTACTTAGCTCACGTCATCCTCAAGTGCATTGCGTCAAGGAGAGGAGGATTTGACGAGATGTCAGATAAAATCCAGAACGCCTATGTTGCTCTGGTGCTGAACTACCCGTTCAGTTTCTCCCACATGCTTTTCACGTATATGATCGAGAACATAGAGGCAAAGGGGAAGGAAGGGTTCTGCATGTACCCAAAATTTCTACACATGATCATTGATCAGAAGCTTCCTTCACTACCGAGAGAGAGGGAGGATGCGGTTGTTCTAGAGATTATGGATGATACGACATCGGGTCGGATGAAGGTCTACCGGGGGAAGCAGGTAAAGCCCCTGGTGAGGAGACTATTTGGTCATTTGGCCAACGCAGAGTACGTGGCGCCATCTCGCAATAAGTGGCATCACGATGACAGTGACTCAGAGGTTGAGCCCATCATGGCACTCACAGACGAAGACGACGACGACGACGATGATCAGGGTCAAGGTGATGAGGCACCTGGTGGAACAGAAAGGCCCGCCTTCCACTAAGACTTCTTGATAGATGAAGATGAGGAATTGGATGATGAGCCATTAGTAAGGACTGTTGGTAGCTGGGTTGTGGCCACCAACAAAGGGATAGAGGTGGTTGGTGGATGCCAGGCTGAGTCGAGGGGTGTTGCTACTTATGTTAGTGCTCCTACTTACACCCTAGACCAGCCCAACAGCCAAGGGGGAGCGCCTATTGCAAAGGGCTCCAAGAAGGACAAAATGGCTCACCCTTATGGAAAAAAAGGTAAGAGGCCGAGGTTTACTATGCTTACATCTTCTGCCACAGCCACCACCACTGCCATAACCACCACCACTGCCATAGCTACCACCACTACCACATCTCTTATCACCACCACCATAGCTACTCCTACTACCACCACTCCTCCCACTACCACTATCACTCCTCCCACCACTACTACCATAGCCACTCCACCACATCCCTATAGGACCGATGAAGGGGGTCACTTAAAAACAACAACACAAAGAGGAGAAAAAATTAAACTTAATCAAATAGTGAACTAGATTGACCATAATATAAGATACTAAGAACACAAGTAAGTAAGAGACAAAACAAGAGAACAAGATACACAAGTATATGGTTTTCAAGATTGCAGTATATTGGTTTCTCAAGTTCTATTATTAATGTTACAAAGCATGAAAGAAACTTACAAGAACCTAAGATACTTATACTACATCTTACAGCCGGCCATACTATGAAGGCCAACTGGATGCAATTGACTAGACACTAAACAAAATCAATTGTAGAGTCAAAAGGTAGATTGCCTTTTTACTAGTGACTATGACATGCCATAGCTCACATCCTTACCTATTACAAAAAGGATAAAGTACATGAAGTAGAAAGTTACAGACTCAAGACCTCAATGTATAGTTACCAAAAGCATGGACCTTTTCACCAATTCATGTAAGTTGGTGACTTTACAGAGTTGTTGCGGAAAGGGGCCTGTTGGACCAAAAGAACCAATGAGCCAGATCAGAAAAACCTTTAAGTCGCATAGACATCATAACAACTGAAGTAGTCTACATCAGCTGAAGACAAAAGTTTGAAGACAAAGTCTGAAGACAAAAGCTGAAGACATAGTATGAAGACAAAAGTCTGAAGACAAAGTCTGAAGACAAAAGTCTGAAGACAAAGTCTGAAGACAAAAGTCTGAAGACAAAGTCTGAAGACAAAAGTCTGAAGACAAAGTCTGAAGACAAAAGTCTGAAGACAAAGTCTGAAGACAAAAGCTGAAGACAAAGTCT
>BJCM01047210.1:0-14643 GCA_018326385.1 Flaveria bidentis | reverse complement strand
ATATGTATATATATGTATATATATGTATATATATGTATATATATGTATATATATGTATATATATGTATATATATGTATATATATGTATATATATGTATATATATGTATATATATGTATATATATGTATATATATGTATATATATGTATATATATGTATATATATGTATATATATGTATATATAGGTATATATAGGTATATATAGGTATATATATAGGTATGAGTAAAAGTATATTATCATGTTGCATTATAATGTTTGTGATTTGTAATTAAAGATATATATATATATATATAAATATATATATATATATATATATATATATATAAATATAAAAATAAAACTAAAAATAAAAGGGGAATGATAATGAATTTATTTGAACTAATGATATTTGCATGCATATCTACATGTTCTTATTTATTTAAGTGATTAATTTATAAAGTATTTATTTAAGTGATTAATTTACATACTTTGTGTACGTGTCGCGCGTCGAACCGATCCGAATTCGACCGAACGTACCTTTTTCTCATCGAATGTGACTAAAAATCTAAATTACAACTAATTATAGGTGGTTGATCGTTTGTTGTTCACGCCTTTAGTAGCCTTTGTTTGCTTTATTTTTGTCATATTTCAAGGTGAGTTTCGTGGCCTCGTTTTCATTTTAACTGTTTACAAAATTGGGGAAAAAGTATGTCCACCCTTTTTATATTGTGAACTCATTTATTCTTGGGACTGTTATGTTTACTATTTTTAAGTATATATCTGATACATGCATGAGTTGTTTTGTGGTTCTTTATTCACAAGTATTTAATTCCAATATGGAACCAACTGACATATATTGATAGTACTATTGGGATGACACCCCCAACCTTGTTTGTCAGTATACTAGTTGGGACTAAAAGTGGCCAAGAGCGGGCCTTAGGGTAAATATGTTCCGACAAGATATGTGTGTATGTCGTAGGTTTAATTGTGATCCTCATGTTTACATGTGATATTGCTTGCTTATAACTGTTTACACTATGTCCTACAAAACTATTACACAACATCAATTATGTTTACTACTTAAACCTGTGAACTCACTAACAATGTATTGACCTTTTTGAGCATATCTTTATTGGTAATAATCATTGATGATAGCTAGGGATTCTACCTTGGCGATGACCCTACGATTTGAATTATTGAAACTTATTGGATGCCTCTAATAGTTATGTTAGGTTTACTTTGTTTGTCATATTTTGTTCACTTGTTCTTGGGTTGTGGGATTTACATTTCTTTTGACTATTTGGCTATGTTTGTTGTGGAATTGACTAACTATGACACAAGTCTCCATTTGTGTTCGGTGATGTCATGACACATTGACCTTTCATCATTTAATGCGTCCTTATTAATTAACTATGAGTTATGATAATCCCGTCCGTTACATCCTCGCGTTTCTGCTATAAGCGGGGGTGTGACAAATTGGTATCAGAGCCATTGCTTATAGAGAATGTCTTGCGCTGGACCTTCTGTTCCCGCTACGCCTCGTGTCGTTTTGTCTGACTCAGAGTTAGAACCCAAGGAGGTACTCGCGGATCCCATGTTGCCAACATCATCAGATACAAAGTCCGACCCCAAGGAGTCGATATTAGAGACATCTGTTGAGGAAGAGTTAGGTAACCGTGTTGTGCTAGGTTTGCCTGCTATTTGAGCTACACCATATGGTCTTGAAACACCTAAGGTTCTGTTGCACCAAGTGGTCTTGTCGCCCCAGCTGCTCTTGAGATGCTTGCTAGGAACGATCACGAGGTACATCCCTGAGGCGGGACCTTGGGTACCTAGCTACCCTAGGGTACCGTATCAGCCAATGGCATAGGACCGGTGCCGAGGAGAACGACCACAAACAAGGTGTTCTCTGACACTCGTATTAGGTTCTGAGTGCCAACTGACGAGGCCAGTCTATGGGGTGACCACCCCGACCTGCCCCGAGCCCCTCTAGTTCCTCTAGCAGTAACGACGAACAAGATTGATGTCACATGAGCATTGGTGAAGAAATGAAGATTTGAGAGAGGCTTATTTTAGTTATTTCGTATTTCATATATAGACTATGTTAGACCATGGGCATTTGCATGTTTTGGGATATTACCTTAACGTTTTATCATGTTTGAGACATGAATTATGGGGATGAAAACTTATATTATTATTATTATTATGTTTTGGTTTATGGTATTGCCTTGTGGAATATATGTTTTGCAATGATGTGCTTTCTGAGAGTGATTGAACTATGATAACACTTGATATTGCTGAAACTTATGTATTGTATATGTTGATTAGAAAAATGCTGCCTAGAAGGATTACCTCCAATAACAGTCGTGGCGGTGCTGCTCCAAGGGGCAGAGGTAGGGGAAAGGTGCTGGTGGTAGAGGTGAAGCACCCAATGGAGGAAATGAAGGCGATCCAGCTGGTAACAACCAAGGGGCTGGAAATATATCCCCTATCATCGCCCAACAACTAGCTAAATTAATCCGTACTATTGTTACACAAGTGAGTAACAATATCTTAAACAATGGAAGTGGTATGGGTGGAGGAAACAAGAAAGGTAATAGGAATGAAGAGAACCACATTGATCATGGAGATGAAAAAAAGAATGAATGGCATGATGTGTTGATAGGTACAGGGAGTAAGGGGAATGAACATGATGTTGGAAATGGTATTGGGGGTAGGGTTAGTTGCACTTACAAGGAGTTCATGACTTGTAAACCGAAGGAGTTTGATGGAAAAGGTTGATCCATTGCTTTGACCCATTGGATTGAGAAGATGGGGACATCTGCAACTGTGCTGAAAATCTGAAAGAGAAGTATGCTACCTGTTCACTAGTGGGGAAGGTGCTAACGTGGTAGAACACCCAATTTTAGGCTCGAGGTAGGGATGCAGAAATAACCATGACTGGGGTGGAGTCCAAAGGTTTGGCAACTAAAGATTATTGTCCTATGAACGAAATGTAGAAATTAGAGCACGAATTCTAGAACCATTCAATGGTAGGGTCAGGTCATGCTACTTATACCGATCGATTTCATGAATTGGCAAGGTTGGTGCCACACCTGGTGAAACTAAATCAAAACAAAGTGAGAGTTACATTTGGGGTTTGGTACCAAAAATACGTGGTATGGTGATTGTTGCGGCGCCCCCCGACTATTCAGAGTACGATCTTGAAGGCGGGCACCCTAACTGATGAAATGGTATGAATTGGGGTACTAGGTAAGGGTGGTTAAAAAAGAAGGGATAATGTGGAATCAAGCCTTAACCCCCATGGTCACCGTTAACCCCACCGCCGTAAGCCCCCACTCAGTTGCGATCAAAGCGATCAATAACCAAGTCCTCGTCGTTCGACGTCGTGAGTTGCTGAGGAGTGTTTTTGACCACCTCTTCACCTCTGCAACCCTATTTGAATTTGTTTTAATATCATATTAAATATTACAACGAGTTTAATGGTCATTTTGAAAAATTTAACACCAAAAACTAATATCCATTAGCTTCACGGACTACCCATGTAATGATAAAATAAATAGTAGGGACCACTATAATAAAAATTTTAAGTTAGAACTATGTGTAAAATATGAACATACCATATGACCATCTATTTAATTAACTTTTTTATTTTATGTACATTTGCATAATCTCACAGTTTTCTAGTGGCACTAAACTCACTACCCAAATACAAGGACTAACAACACTCATATTGAAGTTCTTATAATGTTTCTTATCTTTAAAATATAAAAACATATAAAAAACTAACCATCTCATTCTTTATTATTTTCTATATCCATATTTTATAAGGATATATATGTGGTTCGAATAGTGAGTCCATATATTTATTATCTCATTATGCATCCTTTATAATTTTGAGTAAATTGATTTTACCTTTCTTAACTCATTACGCATCCCATATTAACTCATTACGCATCCGTTATATATGTGTCCCTCGGTTAAAGGGCCGTTAAATAATTCCATTAAGTATGAGTAAATTGATCATATTACCATTTGAATTAAAACTAACAAATTGATTAAAAGACAAATTATTTTAATATAAGTGTGACCCGCTATGTGGATTCATCTTCTTCACTAAATCTTTTATTTTACAACCATTCCTCCACCTTTCTTTAATCTCCCACAACCCTTACGGCCACCTCTCTAATCACCAACTTTCTCCCCTTAGCTTCCTTTTCCTCTCTCTCTCTCTCCTCCTCCTTAATCTCCTCAGGAGTCATTTTTCTTTTCCCTTTGTCACTAATTCATAAACCTTTGTGACTCAATATGGAGAGAGCTTTGGACTTCATTGCTTGAAATAACATCCATGCTCTAGCCAAAGAGAGGTTGAGATACACATTCACCATCAGGTGTCTCATCAAGGGAATGGATTTCTAAATTAGTTGTAGGTGTGACAGGGCTCTCAGGTTCCATTATTGGGCCTTCAGTCAAGATTTTCTCATTGAAGCTAATCTTAGGGTCTTCCTCAACATCCAGTTGACCAATGACATTGCCTGATTGCCTTTATCTCCTTCTTAGGCTGAACTCTTTAGTAATCATGTCTTGAATTCTTTTAGCCAACTTGTTAGCTTGTCTAGATTGTCTTGGGTTGACAAGTCGCATGTTGATAAGGTCAAGACCTTCATAGTAGTAATTCAAGGTAAGAAAGTTGAAGACCTCTTGCTGTCCTTGAACTCTTTGAAGAATAAGGGCTCTTCTATCAGCATCATACATCCACCCTATGATGTAGTTTGAAGTTCCTTGAGGTGGAGATGACACAACCCTTGGTATGCCCTTCTTAAAGAGACACTTGAATGAAAGAGTCTATAGAGTCCACATTAATGTAAACTTGAGGAAGTTGCTGAGTATGAAAAACTACAAGTGAGGATGGTAAGTCCTCAGTGTCCATACTCTACAAGGAATTCTCAGGTTTTGTGATTGTAATGACTTTCTCCCCCTTTATGGTAGCATCACCCTCTTGCATAGGTGAGCTAGGAGTTAGGTCAATCACATCCACATGTTCTTGTGTTCCTGGTTGATCTCTTCTTAAAGGTCTCCCTGCTAGTTTCTCCTTTAGATAAGATATCTCAAGTTATTGATCATTGACCTAATTGTGTAAGATAGTCACTTGAGATTCCAAGTGACTAACCTTAGAGACTAAATAGGTGCATGTTTTTGACAATTTTTGCATCTTTAGTCTCAGATTCCCCTCTTCTTCATCAGAAGATTCATCGGGGGATGAGATAATTGGACCAAAGTCCTAATTCTCACAACCAACATCATGTTCTTGGCTGTTGGTTTTCCTATGCTCACTGACTACTTCAGATGGAGTATTAGTGGACTGATTTGCCATGGTTGAGGTCTTAAAGATGTAATCACTTGTAAAAGTGAGAGTCTCATCCATATGGACCTCCTGAACAGGGTTAGGAAGATCCACCTCAGTGGTAGGTAGATGATGTGGGCTAGACATGCAAGAGTCAGGAGCCCTTATCTCTCTTTGAGTGGGGGAAGTAGAGAGACTCATGGTACTCACTGAATCCCAAGTCCTCATTATCATTGAAATCAAGGCTAGGGATTGGTTGGTTGAGATCTAAAGGCTGGGGATGGTAGCTATCCCCTGAGGGTTGTTCACTTGAGTGTTGAGAAGTGGGAGAAGTAGGAGCTACAGTGTCCACTTCCTCCTGGTGGGTAGTAGTACGGGGGCTGCACAAACTGAGTAACTTGTGCAGGGGTTCGTTTGGATTTTCTTTTGTAGGTGAGGGTGATTTGTGGCTGTTTTGGTGGTTGAGAGGTAGAAGGTATTGGTTCAACACTAGGTAGTGTTGCTAGGTTGTCACCTTGAGCAATGAGCTCTAACATTTTGGGGACAAGGGCTGTTTCTACCCCAGAGAAGCCAACAGTTGGCTTCTTCAAAATTTTAAAGATGTCAGGCTTCATCTATCCCAATTTAAGAACATTACTTGTGTTGGAGCATATATTGTCATATATAGTGTGTCCGTCGCTTGACTAATAGTCTAGGCTTAATGTAACACACCTGATATGTTGTAAACACATGAACTGGATCATTTGTAGGAGCTTATGCAAATGAGACTCAGTCGTATGACTGAGCCATGCTAATGGACCAGTCGTGCGATTGAGAGATGCTATTGGGCCATTCGTAAGACTGAACCATAAGTATGGTCCAGTCGTACGATTGAACCATACGTATGGTCCAGTCGTATGATTGAACCATACACATGGTCCAATCATACGAATGAGCCCAATCGCATCTAATATGGGCTGAAGCCTATAAATACCAGTTTCATTGTGTTGGAAGGGTTAAGGAGTGTGCCCGGGGCCTAGGTGCTGCCGGATGAGAGGGGAGATCATGCTCGATCTCCCCTTGCCAAGAGTTGTGATTCTTATGTTTAACAAGCTTGTAATCATTAGGTTTTATCAATGAAACCATTTTATTATTGTTCGTTATCTTGTTTGTCTCTTGGTTTTGGTTTTGTTTCCTTCCGTCAAGAACATGCTCGGATGTCAACCAATCCAGCGACTTCACAACTTGTTGCCCTCAACTGTGAGCCCAGTTCATAGTTGAGAATGTGTTGAACATATCTAGGAAACATGTAATATACTAAGAGGTCCAAGTTGGCAAGAAAATTTGTATAAACAAACTGAGAGTACATGAACTTGACTCCCTGAACCATCCCATGCACTATGAAGGAGAGATCTTCAAGAATCTGGTCTTAACCCCCATGCTTGTTGGACAAGTCGTGGATGGCCATATGAAGTAACTACTTCCACTGGGAGGAGACCTTTCCTTTCTAGAAGGTCTTGACAGAGAAATCTCCTTCATAGCCCATCTGCTCAAACGAGTGGTTTACAACTTCTTTAGGAAAGGACAATTCACCTTCCTCATGATCCAGCTAAAAATGGGTGTTGATGATGGCTGGAGTGATGAAGATTGTCCTCCCCTGCACTATAGCAAATAGTGCCTTCTCCCCATCCATAATGACCTCTTGACAGGTCTTCCAAAAATCAACCAGATGATCCTCATAAAGTACATGATCAGTGGTAAGAGATGTGGAATAGTTAGACAGAGCTAAACATTGACAAACCATTGAGAAATGAGGATCTTTCTTAGAGTGTAACAGAGCAACCTGATTGTGTTGCCTGTGTAACTGCATGGAGAAGTTTGGGTAATTTTTGTGGTTGAGGTTGGCCATTTTAGGTAGCTTCAAGGTGAAGGAAATGAAGAACAAAGGCGGTTTTAGACAATTTTAGGAATTTAGGTTTGGGAGGAAATGAAGATGATAAAGAGAGGGGGAACCGTTGGGTTTATATATGAAATGGATCTCAGACAAAGTTAAGGAAAGAGGATAAACTTTGAAATCCGGATGTCGGTCCCACCTCTAAAAACATAGTTTGCTTTTTGCCCAAAAGTAGTTTTCTTGGAAGTCGTAAATCTTTCGAAGGTAATTTGACTTTAAGTTTTGAGAAGAAAGCTTCCGAAGCCAAAGTGACTTCGGAAGAGATTTCAAAGAATTTTAGAGAATTTAGCTTCAGAAGAGATTAACCTTGGGAGTTATAAGAACTTCAGAGAGTTAATTATTTTCAGAAGAAAAAGGTTCTTTGAAACACACAAGTACTTAGAAACAGATTTAAGCTTCGAAAGATATGTTGGAGATTTCTTCCAAAGGTAAATGTTCTATGATAGTTGTTTGTTTTAAAAATTTAAATTTCTTCCGAAGGTAAAAACATATCTTCCAAAGAGAAATTATCAAAAATCTATGAAAAGTCTTCAAAAAGAATTTTACTTCCAAATCAAACACGGGCTTATGAATGGTGATAGTTATAGACAAAGCAAGGACACGCAAATTTTAGAAATAAGATATGACTAAGTTTTTAAGAAAAATCTACTCAAAGTTAATCATCCCAATAGCTGATACAAGATATTTGAATATCTATTCATCAAAAGCTTTGGTGAACAGATCAACATATTGTTCATTTACGTTAACCTTGACTAGTTTGATTAATCATTTCTCAAAGTTATCTTTAATCAAATGATACATGTTATTGATGTGTTTTGTCCTTTAGTGCTGCACAAGATTCTCTATGATATAGATGACAGTATTGTTGTCTATGTGAATGGGAGTCTCCTTAAAGTTGAACCCATAGTCTAGCATCTGATTATGAATCCAAAGCACTTGAGCATAGCAGCTTGCAGTAACAATGTATTCAGCTTCAGTAGTTGATGCAGAGAGACACATGATTGTTTCTTGCATTGCCATGAGAGAACCCTTCCACCAAGAAATTGACAACCCCCTGATGTAGACTTTGCAGTCATATTGCATCCACCATAGTCACTATCTGTATATGCATATAGATTGAAATAAGAATTCTTTGGATACCAAAGGCCAAGTGTTAAGTCACCTTTGAGATATCTTAAAATTCTCTTGACAGTGATAAGGTGTGACATATTGGGGTTGGCTTGATATCTTGCACAAACACATGTTGCAAACATGATATCAGGCCTGCTAGTTGTAAGGTACATAAAAGACCCAATCATAGCCCTATAGAGGTGTTCATCCACACACTCCCCCTCAAGGTCAGGGCCAAGGGAGTGGTTCTTGCTATGGGTGTCTTAGCAACCTTACAATCAGTCATGTTGAATCTCTTGAGTATGTCTTGAATATACTTTGACTGACTTATGAAGATGCCATCTTTAACTTGCTTCACTTGAATTCATAGAAAGAAATTGAGTTCCCCCATGGCACTCATTTCAAATCTATTACTCATCAGCTTCTCAAAGTCTTTATAGAGCTTTGGATTATTTGAACTAAATATGATGTCATCTATAGACACTTGAACAAACATCAAGTCATTTCCTGTTCCTTTTAAGAAGAGAGTTCCATCTATAGTACCTCTTTTGTATCCATGCTTGCAGAGATACTGAGATAAAGTCTCATACCACTTCCTTGGTGCTTGATGCAACCCATATAGAGCTTTATCAAGCCTGAAGACATAATTAGGATGATCAGGATCTGCCAAGCCAGATGGTTGTTTAACATACACCTCTTTATGAATCACCACATCGAGAAAAGCACACTTAATATCAAGTTGGTAGACCTTGAATTTCTTGGATGCAACAAAAGCTAAGAATATCCTAATAACTTCCAGTCTTGCTACATGAGCAAAAACATTTGTGTAGTCAATTCTTTCTTCTTGTGTGTACCCTTGAACAACTAGTCTTGCCTTATTTTTGATGACAAGTCCTCTATCATCCTTCTTATTCCTAACAATCCATTTGGTTCCTATACTAGTCTTCCCATCAGGAAGAGGACATAAGTTCCAAACCTTTTGCCTTTTGAATTTAAGTAGCTCCTCTTGCATAGCTTCATCCCAACTTCCATCCTTTAGAGCCTCATTGATCTTCTTAGGTTCTATATGAGATAAGAAACAAAAGTGAAGACAAAAATTAGCATCATTGGTTTGTCCTCTTGTTCTTACCCCTGAATCAACATCTCCAATGATGTTTGAGGTGGGATGAGACTTATGAATCCTTAGCTGAGGGATCACAACAAGTTGCTAATATAAACCTAAATTAGAGAAATTTAGATATGGTATTGAGGTTTCTCCCACCACATCAGCACACTTTTCAAGTGAAACTTTATCTAATGAGTGTGTGACATCATTGATGTTGTCTTCAATGAAGTGGTTATCAGCATCAAGAAATTCTCGATCACTTTCACCACCACCATGATCTTCTACATTTGAAGTTTCTTTATCTGGTTGTTGAGCCTTTGAGCTGGAATTTGAAGGCATCTAAGATGTATTATCTGAATTTGTGATTTTTGTTTTGATAGAAATATCATTTATAGAGTTAGTTACAACTAGAGTTGAAGTAGTGCTACTTGAGGGTCTTCTTAGCTCCAATCTTGAATCTGGATCACCTGTGGGTAAAAAATCTTTAGATCCGAAAATATTCTCACAAGATTTGTTAAATTAGTTGGTAACTAAATCAAGATCAAATAGCTAATCAGGATCAGAACCATTTACACTAGGTGTGTGTTCATTGAAGGTCACATTGGCTGACTCATCAACTATTCTGGTTCTAAGATTGTATACTCTATAAGCCTTAACTTGGGAAGAGTATCCAATGAAGTGTCCATCATGTAATTTCTCAGCAAACTTGGCAATTTGATCTTTGTTATTCAAGATGGTGTAAGGACATCCAAATGACCTGAGAAAACCAATGAAAAGTTTCCTCTTATGCTAAAGTTCATAAGGAGTCTTACCATGTGTCTTAACCACTAAAACTCTGTTCTACGCATAGCAGGTAGTGTTGACTGCCTCTGCCCAGAAGGTGATGGGTAGCTTAGAGTCAGACAACAAAGTTCTTGCAGCTTCAATCAGTGTCATGTTTCTCCTCTTAGCAACACCATTTTGCTAAGGAGTCATGGGAGCACTGTATTGTTATGTAATACCCTTTTCATCACAAAATGTATCAAGGATTTGATTCTTGAATTCTATTTCTTGATCACATCTTGTGGTTTTGACCTTGTGATCAGATTTCAATCTTTAAGATAAAGTTCTTTAGAATCTCAAGGGTCTCATCCTTAGTTCTAAGAAGAAGACCCAAGTGAATATTGTAATGTCATATGTGATCACCAAACAATAAGAAGTCCTTCCTAGACTCATTACACTGGTGGGGCCAATAAGATCCATAAGTAACAAGTGTAAGGGAGTAGTGATGGAGTTTTTTTTCCTTTGGCTTGTGAGATACCTTATGTTGCTTCTCTTTCAGGTATGCAACACAGTGGTCATCACTCGTAAACTCTTTCTTTGGCATTCTAGTTACCAAGTCTTTCTTATATAGTTTATTCATGTTTTTAAAGTTTACATGACACATTCTTTTATGCCAAAGGAAAGACTAATCATTATTTGCAATAGACAGAAAGCATGAAACTTCTCTAGAGGGAGATGTTTGTTGCAAATCCATCTTGTACATGTTCCTTTTCGTGGGGGCTCTGAGCAGAATATGCTCATGAGGAATGACCACCCCAGGCTTGAGAACAATGCACTCATGCTATGTAAACAATATGTTATGACTCTAATCACAAAATTGAGATACACTCAAAAGATTGTATCTAAGCTCCTTGACAAAGTTTACCTTCTCAATGCAGAGCTTACCATTTGTAACCTTGCCCCTTCCAGTAATGTAACCACCAACATCTCCTCCAAAAGCAACTGGTCCTCTATCAATCTTTTCAACTTTTGGAGTAGTGACCTATTGCCTGTCATGTGCTTGAAACAACCACTATCAATGATCCATACATTCTTGTTTGTCTGTAGTTGTTCCTATATAAAATAGATGATTAGTTAAATTTACAAACCTAAGCCTTATTTGTCTTGGGTTCATCAAAAGAAGTTGAATGTAATGCAACAGTAATAGATCCTATAGTCATGTTTTGAGGATCTTTTGTTGTTGTTGATGGAGAACTTTCAGTCACTTGGTCTTTCTTTGACTTCCAAACCACCTTTGGATGCCTATACTTGACCTTCAATACTTCGGAAGTTTTACAAACTTTGGAAGTTTTGATGGATGGACCTTTGGAAGATCTTGCTAACACTGTAGCAGGCTTCAGTGCTTTGGAAGTATTCCCTTCTTCCAATTCTGAAGCTTGCTGTTGGTCCATTAGATCAATTTGCAGTACAAATGAGATGTTGAATCGTTCAATATCAAATACAAACAATAGAAAACAAAGATAATGAAGATTGAGAACAACCACAAATGAATCAAAATAAGGCAATGATGATCAACATATTCAATAATAACAAAGCAGAATGATATATCTATGAATAAACTGCTTACAATACTCACTTGCAACAAGGATAAATGATTAGGGTTTTTGCAAGCTTAACCAACTATGAAAATGATCAAAACTGTATGTAGCGGTCTTAGTTACACCAACAGTTTCGCTGTCAGCGAAACTGTTCTGCCGAAACTATAGTTTCGCCCGACAGAAACAACAGTTTTGCCGGGAGAACTAAAACAGCTGACTGTGAATGAAACTATAGTTTTGGTCACAGTTTCGCTGGACTACAAAAAAAAAAAACTAAATACATACAAAAGTAAACTAACATTAGACCTATTACAAAGAAATATAAACAATCTAATCTAAGGTGAGTCTAACCTATACATGATCTTCAATACTCCCTCTAGGTTGGAACTCGCCGCCTTCAATTGCCTTGATTTGTCTCATCAGCTGTAGTCTCCCCCACTGCCTATGATCTGTCCTCTACAACTTCTACAGCAACCTCCTTAGGAGCTTCAGCAAATGATTGACTCTGGTCACCTCCAACTTCATTAGCTCCTTTGGAATGAGTGCTAGCTTGCTCAAACTGTCTAGCTAAATCCCGAACATCCATGTTTAGGTCATCCTGAGCTCTCACTCTCTTCGCAAGCTTTTTCACTTCCGCCCTCACTCCTCTGATTTTGTTAGCCACAGTCATAAATAGACTGGCTTCCTTTCTCGTCTCATCACCTGCACCTCTTTAATATGATTCTCGTAAAGAACTAGGAGATATTCATCACAAAAACCGAATAACTCCATTGGATCAAACACTTTGAACTTACCCCCATTCCTTACCCTGATCACCACCTCCCACGTATTGTTGTCGTAAAACCACTTCTCAAAGTTTTGTAATTGCTAGGGGAGGGGATCTGCCAATCTGATCCTGTTCATAGTCTTTGGGGGTTTCACCCTTAGCACAATCTTTCCCTTCCTTGTTTCCCTGTCCTTATCCTTCTTGGATCTTCTCCTCTCAGCTTTCATAAAGCCGAATGAATCAAAGTTGTCATTCAATCCATTCTTTATTTCCTTCTCCAGCAATGAGGCTCTTTCACTTAGATTAGCATTTAGTAATGGCAAAGCTACCAGCCTTCTCAAATCCCATTTGGGTAAGGTCTTAAAAAGCCTTCCTCTTGTGCATATAAGTTATACCACCCCCTCTCCTCTTGATCATAAACATTTTGAGGCCGGGGTTATAACACCAACTGATAATCCTCTTGTCTGCCTCCTTTTTGCTCAACTCTTCTATGTTTTGGAACAGGGGAGTCAACTTTTCAGGCTCTTTCTCCTTGACAAACCATTCCTCTTGGCCATTTCAAACACGTCTCCATCTGTGTCGCCCTTCTTGGCAACATATATTAAGGGCCTCTCTTCAACCTCATAGAATTCTGGTTCGAATCATAATCAACTAGTTGTTCATCATCTTCTTCTTCATCAATCAGCCCCTTCCCTTTTTCAGCATCCTTTTCAACAGATTTCTCTCTCACCACCTCCTCACCAACCAAATCTTTATCAATGTCGAATCCCATGTTAACAAACCCAACTTCAAGTATCTTCTCAACATTGTTCATATTTTCATTCTCCTTCCTCACTCCAGAATCTCCCACTTCTTCAGTTGCTGCACCAGATGTGCCCTCTCTTGCCCTGGAGGATGTGCCCACACTTAAGAATGGGAATTTGGAAGTATCAGTTAAATCATCTAACTTAGATTGAGTCAGTTGATTGGGCAGGACGACTGCAACCTTTAATTCATTTACCTCCTCAAACAATTTCTTTATCAACATACTTTGATCTACCAACATCCTTTTCATTCCTTCAATCACTTCATCCTTCTATTTTTCCCTCATATCTTGATTAATAAGTTTTGTCTTAATCATGCTTAACTCATTGGCTAGAGAGGTGTTGAGGTTTCTTATCATATCCTCATCTAATCCAGCTCTCTCCTCTCTCCTTGAGGTCTTAGTAAAGGATTGATGTCTCAGTAAAGGATTGATATCTCTATTTAGTCATTCTTTTAGTCTCTCCCACATCAGTTTTTGTCTTTGATCTCCTTTCTTTTTCAGCCCTCACCTCTTCAGCCATTTCATGCACTTCCTCCTCAAAGTCATAATCATTCTCTGTAGAGATTATATGAAGAGGCTGATGCAACCCAAACACCCAAAGTCTCCTGCATGCCTGCACATGAGTACTGAAGAAGAATGCTTCAGAAGTTTCACACAAGCCACAAAAATATTCTAAGTGTGAAATCTTCCGAAGCCAAGACCAATATCTTCCAAAGCCAAAGATGAAGTCTTCCGAAGCTTCAGAGACAAAGTCTTCCAAAGCCAACACTTGAAGACAGATTTCTTCTGAAGACTTTTAGCACACATGCTTTATCTAATGTACCTTTCCATAAAGTTGGACCCCTTTCCACTTCAACTCTATAGAGTCACCAACTTACATGAATTGGTGAAAAGGTCCATGCTTTTGGTAACTATACATCGAGGTCTTGAGTCTGTAACTTTCTGCGTCATGTACTTTATCCTTTTTGTAATATATTAGGATGTGAGCTATGGCATGTCATAGTCACAAGTCAAAAGGCAATCTGCCTTTTGACTCTACAATTGATTTTGTTTTGTGTCTAGTCAATTGTATCCAGCTGGCCTTCAAAGTATGGCCAGTTGTAGGATGTAGTATATGTATCTCAAGTACTTGTAACTTTCCTTTATGCTTTGTAACACTTGTAATAGAACTAGAGAAAGCAATATACTGCAATCTTGAAAACCATCTCCTTGTGTATCTTGTTCTCTTGTTCTGTCTCTTA
>BJCM01047182.1:0-17538 GCA_018326385.1 Flaveria bidentis | reverse complement strand
AATAAGAGGTCCTTCCTAGACTCATTACACTGGTGGGGCCAAAGAGATCCATATGTAACAAGTGTAGGGGTGTAGTGATGGAGTTTCTTTCCTTAGGCTTATGAGATACCTTATGTTGCTTTCCTTTCAGGCATGCAACACAATAATCATCACTTGTAAACTCTTTCTTTGGCATTCCAGTTACCAAATCATTCTTAATAAGTTTATTCATGTTCTTAAAGTTTACACGACACATTCTTTTATGCAATAGGAAAGACTTATCACTATTAGCTTTAGACAGAAAGCATGAAACTTCTCCAGAGGGAGATGTTTCTTGCAAGTCCATCTTGTACATGTTCCCTTTCCTGGAGGCTCTAAGAAGAATATGCTCATGAGGAATGACCACCCCGGGCTTGAGAACAATGCACTCATGCTCAGTAAAGAGCATGTTATGACTCTGATCACAAACTTAAGATACACTCAGAAGATTATACCCAAGCTCCTTGACAAAGTTTACCTTTTCAATGTTGAGCTTACCATTTGTGACATTGCCCCTTCCAAAACTGTAACCACCTTCATCTCCTCCAAAAGCAACTGGCCCTCCATCAATCCTTTCAAAGTTCTGGAGTAGTGACCTATTGCATGTCATGTGTCTGGAACAACCACTGTCAATGATCTAAACATTCTTGTTTGTCTTGAGCTGTCCCTGTACAAAGAAAATGATTAGTTACATTTGGAAACCCAAGCCTTACTTGTCTTGGGCTCACTAACAGAAAACAGAAGGTAATGCAACAGTAATAGATCCTATAGTAGTGCTTTAAGGATCTTGAGTTGTTGTTGATGTAGAACTTCCAGTCACTTGGTCTTTCTTTGACTTCCACACCACCTTTGGAAGTTTGGACTTGACCTTCAACACTTTGGAAGCTTTTGATACTTTGGAAGTTTTGATGACTGGACCTTCGGAAGATTCTGCAGACACTGTAGCAGACATTAGTGCTTCGGAAGTATTCCTTCCTTCCAAGACCAAATTTTCTTCCGAAGGAAATTTTCCACTTGTCTTCTTCTTAGTTCTGGAGCTTTCGAAGGAAACATATTTTCCTTCTGAAGCTTGAATATTCTTGGAACTCTTGGAAGTCCTTGTGCTGGTCATGTGAAGAGTACCTTTAGGATTGTATGGACAATCCTTAGCAAGATGAGCAGTACTTTCACACATGACACACTCCATTTTCTTCTTCCCAAGAGTCTTCTGTAGAGAACAAGACTGACTTTGATCACATCCTTTCTCCACCTTCATCTTTGTAGATGCTGAGGCAGTCCTTTTGGGCTGAGGACTGTTCTTGGAGTTGGATGGTCCAGGTTGTGTAGCAATGGTACACAACAGATCAATCTTCTTCTTGGTGCTAAAATGATTTGTACATGAACCTGAACTCTTAGCAGAAGAGTTTAGGTTGATGTCTTTAGTCTTCACCACTTCAAATCCTATAGAAATAAAAACTGGTTTCTGCTTTGAATCAAAAGTGGCCTTGATCTCTTGAGCCTTCCTAGCTTTTCTTTTTCTCTTTCTGATCAAGTTCTTCCTCATAGACTTGGTCATCACAGTCTTCTTCTTCTCCTCAGAAGGATAGTGGTCCTTCTTAGAATCCTCCTCTTCACTCTTTTCAGAAGATTTTTCATTATCACTTCTTCATCCTCTTCACTCAAAGGATCTATCAATGGAAGCTCATCTTCACAAGTTCCACACCTGGGTGATCTTACAGACAAGATTGTGTGTGGAAGAGCTATTTCATTTGAACCTAGTCCCTGCTTGTTTTGATAACACACCTTGTTGTGAAGGGAAGAGGATATCATGTTCTTGAAGGTCTCTTCTTCAAGAACACACTTTTCTGCCCTGGCTTTGCAGATCATAAGCTCAGCCTGGCACTTAGTCAGCTTAGTTATGAGATCCTTGATCTGAGTCCTAAAATTTGTATGCTCATGTTTTAGAATAGAAATAGTTTTCTCTAAGTCCTCTATCTTTAGTTTATAATCATTTTCAGATTTTCTAAAATCAGCTGTTAAGATGTTTAAGGACTCAAGATCAGATCTCATCTCTAAGTTGTAGGACCTGTATTAGTTAACTTTAGCAATGCATTCAGGGGTACAGAGATGTTCCAATACCTTGGCTTCATCATGATCTGCTATCAGTGCTTGGTTTGGAGAAGCATCTTCCATCTAAAAGCTCCAGTCAAAGCCTCCTTCTTCAACAACAACTTCAGGTTGCTGCTTTGCCTTCTCATTCTGGGCAACCTTGTCAGTGTAGTTCGGTCTGGATTATGCTTGGCCACCACTTGTTCCTGGTGCCTTACACTCCCTAACAAAGTGACCCATTAGGTTACAATTTTAACACTTGACTTTTCTTTTTTCCAGTCCAAACTTTCCACTGGTTGTATTGCTGGGAAACTTCCTTCCAGTCCGCTTGTAGAACTTCTAGGCTCTGTGAGTAAGAAGAGCCATCTTCTGGACTATTTCTATGTACTCCAGATCATCTAGATGGATACAGTCGAGGTCTTCAAGGGTGAAAAGAGAGCTGCCAAAACATTCATCAGAAGGCACAAAGGCTTGAGAAGAACTTGTCTCTTGGAATGGGCTTCCTTGATTGTAGTTTTCCCTTGGTGTCTCAGGGAAGGTGATGAAAGGACCCTTTTGTGAGTTGTTAGGGTAGCATATGAGATGATGTTGGGGTTCTATGCTATCCCTTTCAACCACATGAAGGGCTGAACCTATTTGATTGTTGGAGTTTCAAGATGAACCTTGCAAGTTCATCTCCATCTGGTAGCCACTGAGAATCCCATACAACTCTGTCAGAGTAAGAGTTTTCAGGTTCTCAGTTCTCTTGATAACCACACAGTAGTGTATCCATTGCCTAGGAAGTGCGGACATGAACTTCCTTACAATGTCTCTGTTCTCAAGAGCAACTCCTTCATCCACTAGGGTATCCACAATCTCAACATAACTAAAATATTGCTGAGTTATGGTTTCACCTGCTTTGAAGATGAAATTTTCAAACTATTGCTTCAGAAGATCCTTCTTTTTCTCCTTGGCTTCAGAGGAACCCTCATACATCAGTTTTAATGCATCCCACAGCTGCTTAGATGTTTTGTATTTCTTGAAACCTCTGTATACAGAGTTAGGAAGAGCAGTCTGAAGGGCTGTCATGGCTTTCTGGTCAATCTCTACTCTCGTCCTATCTTCATCAGAGTAGTTAGCCACAACCTTGGGGATCATACTACCACTAGTAGCAGAGGCGGTGCTTGTTATGTAAGGTCCATTCTCAACAGATTCCCACATTCTTGAATCTAGAGACATGATGAAACCTTCCATTCTTTGGCACCAGGTGTCAAAGTCATCAAGAGTGATCAGTGGGGACTTGTTCATGGTTCTAGTTTCCATATTAGTCTTGGAAATGGCTGCTATTTGAAAATTTTACTATTTGTGTGTGTGAGGGATCTAAAGATGGTGAGATCTTATATCAAGAGCCTGGAAAGCTCTGATACCAAATGCAGGACCGGTGAAGGGTGGTCACTTACAACACAACAACACAAAGAGGAGATTAACTAGACTAATCAAATAGAGAGACTGGATTAACCTCAAGAGATGATACAAAGAACACAAGTAAATAAGAGACATAACAAAATAGCAAAATACACAAGGAGATGGTTTTCAAGATTGTAGTATATTGCCTTCTCAAGTTCTTTTACAAGTGTTACAAAGCATAAAGGAAAGTTACAAGTACTTGAGATACATATACTACATCCTCTAGCCGGCTATACTTTGAAGGCCTGCTGGATACAATTGACTAGACACAAAACAAAATCAATTGTAGAGTCAAAAGGCAGATTGCCTTTTGACTTGTGACTATGACATGCCATAGCTCACATCCTAATATATTACAAAAAGGATAAAATACATGAAGTAGAAAGTTATAGACTCAAGACCTCAATGTATAGTTACTAAAAGCATGGACCTTTTCACCAACTCATGCAAGTTGGTGACTTTACAGAGTTGCAGCAAAAAATGGTCCAGCTTTATGTAAAATACATAAGATAAAGCATGTATACTAAAAGTCTTTCGAAGAAATCTGTCTTCAAGTGTTGGCTTCGGAAGAATTTGTCTCTAAAGCTTCGGAAGACTTCATCTTTGGATTCAGAAGATATTGGCCTTGGTTTTGGAAGATTTCACACTTAGAATATTTCTGTTGCATGTGTGAAACTTCCAAAGCATTCTTCTTCAATGTACATGTGCAACATGTAGGAGACTTGAAGTGTTTGGAGTTGCATCAGCCTTAACATGTATTCCTTACAAAACTCCAATTCTGCTATCTCAGATTTAGAATCTGCAAAATAGCTAAATACCATGAACGCTAAGATGTAGTTTATGCATGACAATCAAGTATGGGACTTGGTTAAGCTACATCCAGTTCTCGGGAAGTAAGGTGCAAATGGATTTCCTTGTTAAACAAACATGCATGGAAATGTGCACACTTATAAAGCATGACTACTTGCGAAGGGTTTCACTCAAACTAAAGACATTGGCTATGATGAAACGTTCTCACCCATTGATCAAACCGATTCGGATATTAACTGCCATAGTCACGTACTATTATTATGAAATAGGCAAATGGATTTCAAAACCATTTTTCCATCTTCGAGAAATGTTTATTTAAAAATAGATATTAAAATCATTTTTCTAAATGGATATTCCTCTGAAGATGACTATATGGTTCAGCTTGATGGTTTTGTTGATAAAAAGTATCCTAATATGGTGAATAAACTGAATAAGTCCATTTATAGACTTAAATATGAATCTCGTAGCTAGAATTTTTATTTTAACAAGATAGTGGAATTCAACTTTGTCAAGAATGAAGAGGAGCCTAGCTCGTGTTTATAGAAAGGATAGTGGGAGAAGTATATCATATCTCATACCTAATGTAAAAGATATGTTGATCATTGGGAACATCTCTATGCTTAAGTTAAATAATGCTTGGAATCTTGTGTCATAATGAAAGATGTTGGAGAAGCTTCTTACATTTTGAAAATCAAGATCTATAGAGATAGATCTAAGCGCCTCTTAGGGATAAGTCAAAGCACATATATAAATACAATGATAACACACTTTGAGATGAAAAATTCCAACAAAGTAGTTGTTCCTATGATTAAAGTTATTATATTTAACAAATCGCAATCTCCTTCCTTGGACATTGACATTAATCAAATGGAAAAACTCCCATATGCTTTAGCGATTAGTTCTATCATTTATGCTATGTTGTGCACTAGACTTGATGTCTCGTATGTTTTAAACATAAATAGTTGTTATCAGTATAGTCTTGAAATTTACCCAAGTGACTGTAATCAAGAACATTTTAAAATACTTGAGAAGTTCTAAGGATATTTCCCTAATATTTAGAGGAGTAGAAAAATAGCTCACTATAAGGTATTACACTAACGCTAATTTTCAAACTGGTCAAGATGATTGTCACTCACAATTTGGTTTTATGTTCACTTTAAATGGTGGTGCTATCTTCTAAAACAGTTCCAAGTAGTGCGTAGTGACAAATTCAACTACTGATAGGGGTGTAAACGAACCGGGCCAAGCCTAAACCTGACAGTAATCGAGCCCGGCTTGTTGGAATATGTTGAAGCTCGAGCTCAAGCATGGGTCGAGTCAAGCCTATGTTTTTAGGATCGAGCTCAGCTCATAAACTGAAAATAGAGCTTGAAATCGACTCAAAAAATCTCAATTTTATTTCAGACTTATGAATCAGGCCAAAGCTTGGCTCGAGCTTGTTGGATACTCTCTGAACCCTTAAATGAGCTAAAGCTTGACTAGGGCTTGAGATCGATTTTCCAGCAACACTATTTTTACATGAATTACTACGTTTAACATGAATTTAAAAAAATTCAAAATGCCACATGAAGAAGACAAAAAATCCACCAAAAACAAAAACAAATGAGAAAAGACCAACTTAAACCGTACGAAGTTATGTTACCAACATTACACTGATAATTACTTAAATCATTTGAAGTTACGAAACGAAATTAGTAATCTATTAAAGAACACATCCTTTGTTCGTAAACAAAAAATCCCGTCTTCTCAAATATCCCCAAAGTCAATAGATCACAAAAAGATAACAATCTTCTATATTGTTAAACCTGAAACATCACATCAGTAGATTCTAAACCATAACACATATATTATATATCATATATAGATTATTGCTAACACATGTGTATAGAGCATTTATCCTAGCATCATAAGATGTAGAAAGAGGGTAACCAACCTACATCTACTCTTGACTTCACCTCACTTAATCAAAATGCCATAAGGTAAAATTCACAAAACATATACTCACCTTTACTATCTCAAATTCTACCAAAAACTCACCGATAATAGAAACTTTGAACATGCAATCATTCCAGACTACACGAATAAAGATTAATATATGAAAATAACTCACCTTTAATTAATATTATGAACCTTAATTTAACTATTTTCCCACTAGGTAGTAAGATCTCACATGGTGCCTCCTCTTTATAGAAAAAAGAAATCAAATAGTTTAAGATAATAACATATTAAATCATATATTTTAAGGATTAAAATGCATCTTGAGATTCTTCTTTAGTCCATATATTTGCCTAATCCAATCTCCTCCACAAATTAACATTTCCACCATTAAAGATGCTAATGTGGATTGATATGGATCAATAACTCTTCCTCCCGCACTAAAAGTTGACTTAGATGCAACTATTGAAATCATAATCGCAAGTACATCTTTTTCCATCTTAAATAACACACAAAACTTGAGCTTGTGCGTGTTCCACCAATCTAAGATGTTGAAAATTTTCCATCATGGCCTTTAATTAAAACTTCTTCTAAATATATTTTTAGCTTAGATTTAACTGGTCTATCAACATCTGCATCTTTAACAAATTCTCCAAATGCCTCCCATCCTGATCCAAGTGAGTCATCATTAGTTTTTGAAATGATGCTCTCTCCGGAATATCCACTCTTATAACTTGCACTTTCATTCATTAATTCGTTATACATCCGTAAATACTCCTCGTACATAAGCTCTAATGTATTTGAGACTTCTTCAATATTCTTTGATGCTTCAATTGCTGTGTACATTTTTGGATAACAAAACTCAATAAACCACATTTTTAGCCTTGGATCTAACACTGTAGCTATGGCCATGAGTAGGTTATCAAAATTTTCCTTCTTCACTTTGCTCATGTCACGAATAAATTCACTTTTAGATAATACACCTTTATAAAGTGTTTCTTTGACCTTGAAAACTTTTATAAGATATAGTTTTGATGTTGGATAATCACTACCTTGTATAATATTGGTGCATACCTTAATTACCTTCAAAACTTCACAAACATTTTTCACATTTTCCCAATCTTCCTGAGCAGGCAAGTGTTTAAAATGGGGCTCATACTCAGCATATCTAATATAACCATTTAAAGAATTAGAATTACAAAAAATGCATGCTCGTGTAATGTAAAAAACATAAGAAATTTATAATTATATATAGGGTAACTTGGAATTCCATCTTATTGGAACATCGATTATTAAATTTCTATCAGGTACTTGAAGTTCATGTGCAACATTAGAAAACAATTGACGCCTCCCATCTAAATGATTTATATATTTAACAGCTTCGCGAACTTCTTCTTTCACATAATCGATCTTTGAAAAACCATCTTTCACGAGCAAGTTCAATATATGTGCACAACACAATACGTGAAATAACCTTCCACCACAAGGAAGTTTCTTCACTCTAGAGGTATTGGTTTTTAGCATACTAACTTCTCTATCATTGTATGAAGCATTATCCATAGAAATGGAGAAAATCTTTCCTTCAATTTTCTGTTCCTTAAGACATTTGTAAATTGCATCCGCAATATCAAGACCGGTACGTGGAGGAGGAACATGCACAAAACTCAACACATGCTTTTGCAATCTATGATGTAACATGGTAAATAAATCTAAGAAATTAGTGAAAAGATATAACATGATTAATAAATTAATAGAAAAACTATCAAACCTCTAATTTTGATCAATGAAGTGTCTTGTAATGACCATATACTCAATTCTTTGGTGAGACAATTTCCAACAATTTGTTGTCAAACTCATCTTCGAGGCTTTACTAATAAGGGCTTTTAGTTTTTTCCTCTCGTGTTCATAAACCTTGAAGCAACCAGATCTTCCTACTAATCCTCTTAAACATAGGATTGTTGTCTTCATCATATATACAAACATGTCATCTTCTACTGTAGTAAAGGGTTGCGCAGTTGCCATCAACCAATTCGCTATTGTTTCCCTCATCTTGTTAGCATCGTTCTTTTCTTTGAATCCAAATAATGAAGGGAGCTTATTATATCCCATGTCTACATCAAGTGGCTGAAAATTTAGCAATTGTTGAGTTCTTATGAATTGTTTGCGTTTCATACATATTTCCATGCGTCTTTTATAAGTTGAAGTCGTTGAGGTTTTACTCTTCGCCAATTTTCTCTTGCTGTGAATGCACTCAACTTTTTCTTGTTCCATCTAAAAGAGTAATTTCCATAAAATCTTCCCACACTTCCGACTTCTTCTGACGTTTATTCTTTAGCATCACATAATCTTCACCGACAACTTCTTCCCTATTTTTTTCAATAGTTTTTTCTTCAGAACCCTTCACATTCTGATCATTTGTTTTATTCCACATTGGTATTAATATATCATCTTGTCGTTTGTTTGGATTTGAAGTGGAGCCTTGCATTGGGCTTACTGGATTTGTCTCACTTGTTTTTCTCACTAATATACACCTAACAAAAGCACCAACAAACAAACAATAGGTTTTAATTCAAAACAACAAATTAAAAGAAAACCAAATCAAAACAACAGATAACAATATATAAATCAAAACAATTGTTTTTCAAAATTCAAACTAATGCTTTATCTAAACAAAACTAAACAGTAGATAGTTCTTAAAAAACTATTTTTCAAAGTCAAAACAAAATTTAAGAACAAATAATTATCAGGTCAACGGATGAATAAAGTGAAGAACAAAATTATAACAAGAAAAAGTGAAGAACAAATATTTTTCCTAATGACCAGTATTTATTTAGTCAAAATGAGGGTTGATCTTAATGAATCGGGATGAAAGTCAAAATGAAGAACAAATAATTGCCATGGATGAATACATTTCAAACAATAATTAGTTGATGAAGAGCAATAACTTACCATGGTTGTGGGTGGTGGTTGCGGTTACGACCTTTGATGGTTGAGCCGATGATTGCAGGTCACGATTGGCAATTAAGAAGATGACCGGAGGTCTGGTCACTGGTGGGTGGTGGAAACAGATTGTAGAATACGGATGGAGCCTCTGAATGTTGATGGCTGATGGTTTTCTTAGATAATTAGGGATTTAGGGCTTTCAAAGTTTAACAAGGATATCTAAACTATTTAGATTTTCAAAATATTTAAGGAATGAAGGGATAAATCTAAATATATTAAATATATAAAAAATATAGTAAAATATTAACAGGCTCGTTAAGGTTCACGGGCCTAAATGAGCTACAAAAACAAGGCTCGGGCTCGTTAACTAAATGATCTGGAAATCAGGCTCGAGATCGAGCTTGAGCTCATTTAGGTTTGGCTCGTTCGAGATATTTACCGAGCCGATCTCAAGTAGTTCTCAAGCCGGCTTGCTATAAAGGAAGCTGTTTAGATGAAGAAATTCATAGCTAATATGGATGAGGTTCTGAGTAAGTTAGAAACCAATTTAGATATTTTGTGATGTCATAGGTGCTATTACTCAATCTACAGAGATTAAATCTCATCATAGGGGCAAACACATTCAAAGAAAATTCCACTATATACGGGACATTGTGAAATTATAAGACATTGTGATAAGCAAAAAAGACATAGATCAAACCTAACATACCTGTTTACAAAGCCCACGACTCATGACAAGCATGATCAGCATATGGATGCTATAAAGATTACATTAGTTAGTGATATATTTTGATTTAGTATTTAAATGTACGAGCACATGAATAACTATACTTTTGAGTTTTTTTGATTTATTGTTATAAATGAAATTATGAATGTTATAATGGAGTTAGATTTAATACGTTTAATCCACGATACTGAAATCTAAATTACCGGTGATCGGTTAGATTCATAAACAAGATTCAAAATCAAGACTCTTATGAATTGAGACTCAAGGAGTAGTCTTCTAGACTTGAAACTCATTTATAACACAGACATAACTAAGGTGGTGTAAGAAATTAAAATAAGCAAACAATAACTAGAATAACCAATGCAATTGAACCTAAAATCAAACCATATCTTTCAAAGCCAAAAATGATGTATTCTGAAACTTCAAATACAAAGTTTTCTAAAGCCAAATACTGATTTCTTTCGAAGATAGAGTAACATGCTTTCTTTGAACCACCTTTTGAAAAAAGCTGAATCACTTTTCTCTGTCATCTCTAAAGACTTACCAACTTATATGAGTTGGTGAAAAGTCCATTCTTTTGTCAAATTGTAAATTAAGGTCTTTTGTCTATAACTTTCAACTTTTGTACTTCCATCATTTTTGTAATATGTTACCATATGATCTATGGCATATCACAGTCACATGTCATAAGGAAATCTACCTTTTGACTCTACATTGAACTTATTGTCTAGATTAGTATTTCCAGCTGGCATTCAAAGAATGGCCTGCTATAAGATGTAGTATAAAGTGTGTCAAGTACTTTTCTTTATCTTTGTGCTTTGTAACACTTGTAAAAGAACTTGAGAGCAATATACATCATACTTGAAAACCAATATTATCTTGTTCTTGTTCTTTTTCTTGTTCTTGTTCTTGTTTTGTCTCATTACTTGTGTTCTTAGTATCATCATAAACTCGATTCCCTATTTGATTTGCTAAGTCATCTAAGTCTATTATTATTGTGAAATTGTTGCATTGACACCTTCTAACTGCTCAAGCAAATTGGTATCAGAGCATTTTAGGCTATTGATTGTAAGATATCACCATCTTAAATCCCTTTAGTTTCGCAAAACACTTAACAACTCAAATGGCCGCTCTTACCAACGCTGATATGGAAACTGATACCATGACAAAATCTCCACCGATCACTACTGATGACTTTGACACTTAGTGCCAAAGAATGAAAGGCTTAATCAAGTTTAAAGACAGTAGGATGTGAGGATCTGTTGTCTTTGGATCTCAAGTTCCAAGCACCACTTCAACTACTTGTAGTGGTGGCATGATTCCAAAGGAAGCGGCTGACTACTCAAAAGAAGACTGGAAGAATATTGATGTAGATCAAAACATTACTTTCCAAACTGCTCTTCCTAACTTTATCTACAAAGGCTTCAAGAAGTGCAAGACTGCAAAGCAACTCGTCGATGTACTAAAGCTTATGTATGAGGGGTCTAATGGATGTTAGAGTAAAAAAATCTCTTAAAGCAGTAGTTTGAGAACTTCACCTACAAGATAGGTGAACCATGACTCAATAATACTTTAGGTATGTTGAGATTGTGGATATTCTAATGGATGTTGGAGTAAATCTTAAAAACAGAGACATTGTGAGGAAGTTCATGTCCTCTCCTAGACAATGGACATATTATTATATGGTTATAAAGAGAACTAAAAACCTCAAAACTCTTGCTCTCATAGAGTTGTATGGTAGTGGATAAAAGATGTAGATGAACATACAAAATCCTTCTAGAAACTATTCCAACAATCAATAGAGTTCAACCCTTCATGTGGTTGAAAAGAGACTGTAAAGAACAATAGAATCATATTATCTGCTACCCTAAAAACTCATAAAATGGTATTTTCATCACCTTCCCAGAGACACCAAAGGATAACTAAACCCAACAAAGCCCATTCTAATAGACAAGACCTTCTCAAGCCTTCGTGTCTACTAATGAAAGTAGTGGCAACTCTCTATTCACTTTTGAAGACTTGGACTGTATCCATCAAGATGATCTAGAGTACATGAAGATAGTCCAGCAATGGCTCTTTGTAGATATATGATGTTCCTAGTTTAAGTGCTTAAATGTAAAAGTCTTTCATGTCTTACATATGTGTAATGTAATGATGTAATGAAGTATGATATATGCTTTGATGTTTATTTATCTTTGATTAATATGTATGAACTTCTTATATAGGTTTGAGATTGTTGTACATAGTTCTTAGTCAATAATGATTAAGTAAGGTGTTCAACCTAGTCGGGTTATTATTCATGCTAATGGACCATACTTATGGACCATACGCATGAATATATCATACTTGTGGACCAGTCGCATGACTAAACTAGGAGACTGGATCAGTTGTATGATTGAGACATAAGATTGACTCAGTCGCATTACTGAACCTTCAGTCATGCATATGAATCAATCGCATGAGTCAGTTGTACGACTAAACCATGCTAATGGTTCAGTCGTACGAATGAAAACTACAAACCTATAAATACCACTTAATTCGTGGAAAAACATAACACTTGGAGAGATACTTCGAATACACATAAACCCTAGGCGTCCAAAGTGTCCTGAACAGCCAATCCAACTTCATAGTTAGATCTTGATTGATTCTGACTCATTCTTAACGTTTAGTTCATTCTTATATCGGTCGGGTTATCGCTCTCACTAATTGGATCGCCGATCAAATAAGATTCCGCACTATCTGATCTGCTTAAACGCAGAATTCGTTAGTACTCCGTACGTACACGGTCCTAACCCAACAAGTGGTATCAGAGCCTTGGCTCGTGATTTTGCGTTTGATTCAATTAGTTTTGGTGTCAAAAACCTACGTTTTAATCAAAAGACTCACCACTTTGCTTCAAAAGGTGTTTTCGACGTTTGCAGGCGTTAAAGTTTCATTTTTTCATTATACGGCAGATTAAGGTTCCTAAGAAAATCATATTTTATGTCAAAGTGTCAAAAATCTTCGATTTTACAAATACAACAGCCTTCAGTCGCACGATTAGCCCATTCGTACGATTGAACTCATTCGTATACTCCATTCGCACGACTGAACTCAGTCGTATCCCTCATTCGCACGACTGAACAACTCTAGTCATTTGATTCCAATTGTCTTGTTCATTCGCACGACTGAATCCAATCGCACGATTGAATTCATTCGCATCGTTCATTCGCACGAGTGATCCATACTCATAGCCCATTCGCACGAGTGAAATTGTCCTATTCTAAAAGTACCAAGTTTAAAACAATGGAAGATCAATTTGCTGCATTTACTGCTGGAAAGGACTCACGCATTCAGAACCTTCTACTTCTAGAGAATGAGATTGGAAACCATAACAAACCGCTAAAGCTGTTAACGTTGGATGAATACCCATAGTGGAAACAACGGTTTGAAATCTGCTTAAATGGATTTGACCCAAATTTTTGGACATCCATTGAGACTGGTTATATGGTACAAGTCAGTGCTAATGGAGTCAAGTTGACTTTGGGAGGAATGAGTGAAGCTCAGAAGATTCTTTTCAATGCTGAAAACAAAGTATATGCCTTATTGACTCAGTCGATACCAAAGGACATCTTTCATCAGTTCTCTGAGAACAAACAGGCTAAAAAGTTATGGGAGGCATTGGAGAAGAGATATGATAGAAATGCAACTTTAAAGGCACTGAAGGCTAAAGCTCTCAAAAAGAAAGTTCATAATTTCTCTTTGATAGGAAATGAGAGCTTGGATGACATTATTGACAGATTCTATCATCTGATGAGTGAGCTACACACTCATGGCGTAATCACATCCATGGAAGATAAAGTTTCAAGCTTTGCTGATGGTTTGCATGATAAATGGGATTCATTTGTGTCTAATCTGAGACAAAATGATATTCTTGTGACGTTAGACATAAATGACTTCATCTTGAAGTTAAGGGAGGAAAACTGCGCATGAAATACAAGTCGAAGAAAGGATCCTATGTTCATAATCCTTCACTTTACAACTCAGTTCCGACTCCAGCTATTTCAGGAGCACTGTTACAAACAACATTCGTGTCTAGTTTCTCTGCTCCTTCCCAAACCACTGCATCAGGAACCGAAACACTAGGGTCATCTAGAACCCAATACATAGTTCCTAAGGCAAATACTACAAAGTTGAAGACCGAGAATCTCGGTAATGTCACAGTGGAAGTTGCTAAGGAGCACATGGATCTTCTAGCAGCTATTGCAGAATCTTATGATGGTTTAGTTGCCGGTAAGATTGGAAATTGTCATCTTGCAGATGAGGATTACGAGCAACTTGGTGAAAATTGGCTAGAAAGAATGGACACAATGTGGGCGTTGGCTAGTGCAGTCAGAAGAGCAAAGAAGTTTGTCAAAAAGACGGGGCAAAATCTAGTTGCCACTAAAGATACGACTTTTGGTTTTGACAAAACCAAAGTCACATGTTTCAACTATGGTGAAAAATGGCACTTTAAACGTGAATGTGTAAAGCCCAAGAAAACTGGAAATGGAAACCTATTTCCTACATTCAACCGTCTAGATAAAGACATGATTGGAACTACTTCTTCAAGTAAAGAGACAAAGGCTCTGACTGCTCAAGGTGATGAAGGGCAAGATTGGTCTTTCAGATTTGTTTCTCCTGGGGAATCAAATATTGCCTTTGTTGATGCATTGGATGATGGATCTGCTAGTGAAGGTGAGATCATAGCTAATGACTGGGTGGTGAGATTGAGATTCTCACTTAGGATCGAATATAATGATTAAGTCAGAGATTGAGAGGCAGAAACAAACAATCAATTAACATTCAATGTAGAAGAAATACTCATAAATGCTTTTTGTATTGAATAAGATAATGATTATAGTAAATGCTAGGGTTTCAGTATAAAACAATAATGATACACCTTGAGAGTAAATGACAAAATATATTCTAATTGTCTATCAACCGTCATATCATGTACGAGGTTTTTCTATTCTATTTATAGGCAGACAAGATGCCTTTTTACAAAATGACTAAACTACCCCTGACCTATACATCAGAACTAGTCTAAGTCTTGATCCTCATTTCTGCTTGTTCATCCGCATTGGCAAATGCGGATGAGATGGACTTGACCAGCATTTCTTCACTTGATCATCCACATTAGTATGTTGGTCATCCGCATTGGGTAATACGGATGAACAAATACTTGTGTGCATTCTTGTCCGGTCATCCGCATTGGCAAATGCGGATGAACAGAATCTTGTCCGCATTACTTTTTGTCTTTCACATTTGTTAATGCTGAAGAACAAATACTTGTCAGCATTTGTTCTTTGCCTTCCGCATTGACAAATGCGGTAAGCCAATACTTCTACTACTGCAGGATCTTCATCCGCATTAGTTCTTGGACTTGTGGGAATCCAGCAGAACAACCATCAACTCACCCATTGAATTGGCATGTATGATCCTTTCAGGGTGCAACAATACTCCCCCTAAGGATTATACAACCTATGTTCATCAAAGTTTGGGTGGTGATTGAGGGTGTGATGATTCTGTTGGGTCTTGTGGAGGCATTAAAAATGCTGCTTTAGTTGGATCCAGAATGGCTTTGATCATGTTAACAAAATCTATTGCTTCTCCCATTCTTTCCCTGCTTAGCTCATGTATCTTTATTTTGCTCATATTGTAGATGGCTTCTAGTGGTAATTTCTTTAGAGAGATAGGTTCCCAAATAGATACTGTAGAAAGACCATCTCTGTGAATTAATAAGCTCCCATCCACATCTACCTCCAGTTTAACAATATTCCAAAGCTGCAAAGTAGTCTTCTTCTTTTTTCTTTTGTCTCTCTTGGCAATGATACGATCATATGCCATTTTCAGCAACTTGATGCACTTTAGGAAGAAGTGCATATTGTCACACCCCGACCGACGGTGGAATCATCGGGGCGGACGAATGTGAAATGATTGTTCATAGCACATGGAACTAATTAAGTTGAATTAATATTAAATATCATTAATCATTAAACATTACAAGACAAATAAATCCATACAATACAAAATCTTCAAACAAAGAAATAACATATTTAGTTAAACTAGGTCCAAGTCTTATATGAGCACGAAGAGAAACCTCAAGTATTAAACCTGAAACATGTTAAAAATAAAGGGTCAACAATAATGTTGGTGAAATTTCCATAATTTTCAATACATAAATATATAAAATATGACAATTCATGTCATAGATTAGTGAACAAAGTAACTAGGGATGTAAGACAGAATGCACAATCAAACCTTGACAGTTTTACAAGTCTCTAACGTTTACAAGTATATACGATTAGCTAAGTGTACTTGGATCAACCAAGCTGGCTTGTCAGGCCCATAGATCTATGATGTCGCCAGGCTAGCAATAGTTAATGATTGTACATATAATCGTCAATACATGGTAATTACAAAGATCAACTAACCATAACATATAAGTGAATTCCAAGAGTTTACAAGAATCAAATGAGTTTACAAGTGCAATGTTTATAAGATAACATGTTTCACCCCAAAGTGTAAAAATATGCAAAAGGGGTATAGAAATACTCACATGGAAAACTCACAAGTATAGTGGTGGTTGTAGAGTACATAAGAAAACTTAAATGTCAAGAGTCAAATATGATGTCCTAAATGATAAAAAGAACAATAACTCGAGGTTGGAATTCACTACAAGAGATTAGGATGTTTAAAGAATGCTAAAAACAAAAGGTAGATTGAAAAAGAATTCATTACAAGAGATAAGGCACTTATGTGCATTTTTAAAATCCTTAAAGCATGAAACGGGTTAGAACATTTTATTATGTCAATATATGATATATTAGTCTTCATGTGAGTTATAAAAATATTCTAAGACTTTGGCATGACCATCATTTAGAACAATAATCTTGTGGAATAACCGAATGCGGCGGCATAGCCGTCCATATGCAAACGAGATTCTTTGTTTATGTTAGTGTGTTGTTAGCTTGATTTAGGAATGTTAGTGATTGTTATGAGGTTAGTGATGATTAAAATGTTAATGATCAAATGATGATGATTAAAATAAAAAGAGATTTGGTAGAAGAAAGAACAATAGTAAGAACATAAAGTCATGAGAACAATTGGATGTTAGGATGATTAAAATATATAATATAAAAGCAATAAAAGATTACCTTAGTATTAAGAATTCTTGAAATTTCTTGTAAAATAAAATTCTTCAAATTGATCATAACCAATAGATGAAAGAAAGATATGATAGTGAGGTTTTTAGAGAATGAGCAAATAAAAAGTGAGGCTTAAGCCTTGCTTTTATACTTGAGGTTAAGAGGAGATTATGAATGGTGTTAATGGTGATTTATAAGTCTTTTAAAAGGGGGTTATGATTTTGAAATAAATATAAGATTAAATAAAAAAAGATAAAAGAATAATTACAATTTCTTTTCTTATAAAATCTTTACAACTTTTATAAGACTTGTAACTTTATAAGTTTATTAAAATTCATTTTATAACTTTATAAGTTTTAATAAGTCTTTTCCATTTAGTTATTTATTGTAAAATGATAAATA
>BJCM01047128.1:0-10689 GCA_018326385.1 Flaveria bidentis | reverse complement strand
TATTTAACCAATTTTAAATAACAAACAAATAACATCTCATGAACAAATTATCCATATAAGTTTGTTCTTTTACAAAAGCAAAGTTTTAGAAAACCAATTTTCTAAATCGGTGTTAACATTTATTTGTATGATCTCATCAACAAATAAACATATATTGGTGTTTGTTAAGCTTGTTATTGGGTATGACCCGACTTGGATCATAACGTACTAACCACATCAATGTTCTATGTGTCTTGGGCATAAAGGATCCAACAATCCTATGCTAAGGCTAAATTTAGTTAAATCATTACAAAAGCACATGAAATAACAAACAAATGACTATAATAGTAATAAAAATAATAATGCAAATGCTAATAATGATAATTATATTAACATTAATATAAATTGCATGGATAGTGATGCACGAGGTCAAGGGTTAGAATTATTTCCTACAGGTTGGTTGTTACAATAACGCTTATGTTACAAGTAAATCTCCAGATAAATTAGGACCATAAGGTGTCAATGTTATTTTTGTAGTATATCAAAAAGAAAATGATCACTATTTCTACAATCGAGTTAAACACCAGTTTTTAATTTCAATCAAAAATTTCTTATTAGAGAAGGAGCTCTATGAATGAAGGATTGAAGAAAATCAGGTGGATTTAGAGGAAATCTAGGATTCACCTATAATCAAATCACAAACTCAAACTAAAAAACAACCTTAACCTTATAGAATGCAGGATTTACTTCTAGCATCCACAAAAGTATAAAAATCGGCATAAACCAAATACATATATCGAAAATCATGAAACAACCTAAATCCTAATAGTAGATCAGAATGAACTTGCTAATTACACATATGTAATTTTGAATTCTAAATTCAAGAAATGGATAGTAGCCATACACATAGAGATGCAATCCATGTATGATAACCATGTGTAAGACTTACTTATCTTTCTTCCTAAAAATCAAAATATAGAATATAAATAGATCTTCAAGAAGATAATCAACATGAATAGAAAGGTCCAAACCTACAAAGTACGGTTCGTTGTAAAAGGGTTCATTCAATTTTAAGGTATTGACTATGTGGAAACATTCACCCTGGTAGCCATGCTTAACTAGATTACAATAGGACTTTAGGTTCCTGCTTATTATGACCATAAGATATGGAAAATGGATGTTTAAAATATGTTCTTAAATATACAATGCAAGACCGTTGAAGGGTATGTAAATACAACACAACAACACAAAGAGGAGAGTTCCTTAAGAACACTCAACTTAATCTGACAGTGAAACTAGTTAACCTCAAGTAATGACACTAAGAACACTAGTAAATACGAGACAAAACAAGATAACAAGATACACAAGGAGATGGTTTTCAAGAATGCAGTATATTGTCTTCTCAAGTTCTATTACAAGTGTTACAAAGCATACGAGAAAGTTACAAGTACTTGAGATTCATATACTACATCCTACAGCCGGCCATACTTTGAAGGCCAACTGGATACAATTGACTAGACAGAAACAAAATAAATTATAGAGTCAAAAGACATATTACCTTTTCACTAGTGACTATGAAATGCCATAGCTCACATCCTAATCTATTACAAAAAGGATAAAGTACATGAAGTACAAAGTTTACAAACTCAAGACCTCAATGTACAGTTACTAAAAGTATGGACCTTTTCACCAACTTGTGGATGTTGGTGACTTTACAGAGTTGCAGCGGAAAGGTATCCAACTTTATGTAAAGTACATCATATAAAGCATGTATACTAGAAGTCTTCGGAAGAAATCTATCTTCAAGTGCTGGCTTCGGAAGACATTGTCTCTAAAGTTTTGGAAGACTTCATCTTTGGCTTCGGAAGATATTGGTCTTGGCTTTGAAGAGTTCATACTTAGAATATTTTTATTGCTTGTGTGAAACTTCCGAAGCATTCTTCTTCAGTACCCATGTGCATGCATGCAGGAGAGACTTTTGGTGTTTGGATTGCATTAAACTCTTCATATAATCTCTACAAACTCCCATAGGCTGATGCTACCAATAAACTTGAAGACTTCAAATATTTACAGTCCTCATCAGGGTAACGACCATCTGCTTCTTAATGAGATGATCAGGAGCACTCAGACTATCAATGTGTCTTCTCATATCAAAGAGATCATGTAGAGGCAGATTAAACATGTCTTGCCATGTGTAGACATTTTTATTGCCATGATCTCTAATGACATGCCAACTTTCTGTATTTATGATGTATCTCTAGGACAGGATGGGTCTTCCTCATGCTAGAGGAGCTGCTTGATTGGGAGATGATGGAGCATCCTCTGGCTGCACACCCTCAGGATGTTCTGACTCATCCTGAGATTTAGAAAAGGATGTTTCTTTCTTCTTCTTTCTCTTTGGCTTTGAAGCCATCCATTTCTTTCTCTTTGTTCCTTTTTAACTGAGAAGACTGGTGTGCAACACCTGATTGATCTTCTTTGTCGTTCTCAGTTGGGTCTTCCTCTCTCACAGGTTCAGAAGGAGAAGGAGTTTGACCCTGCTATGGATCATACGATGAAGCATGCTGAGATTCAGCAGGATGTTAAATTGTGTTGTCTCAGGTTGTGTTCTTGTTGAACCACATCCTCATGTGGAGGACTTTCTTGAAATCGGGAGAGAATTGGAACATGCTTGTACAATCTTTTCTTTCTTCTTTCTTCTTTGATTTGTACCAGTAGGTCTGCATCTTCTGCCTTCTTCTTCTCCTTTGACCTTTCCATGTCAACCTGTTCATTCAATTCCTCTAAGGGGAGAGAAATGACATTATCAATGTCATATTTCATGGTGTGCAAGTAATTGATCCTGACTGCCCTCAACTCATCATCCTGAGTGTTTGACCTGGGGCCAGCCCTCATTGCAGTTTCCATGAGTCTTGCAGACCCAAAAGAGGAAATTTCTCCCCTTAGCTTCATTTTCCTCTCTCTCTCCACCTCCTCAATCTCTACAGATGTCATCTTTCTTTTCCCTTTATCACTCACAGACCTTTGTGACTCAGGGTGGACAGAGGTTTGGCCTTTATTTCTTGGTGTAGCTTCTAAGCTCTAGCTAGAGAGAGGTTGAGAAGCACCTTCACCAGCAGGTGTCTCAAAATGGGTATGAATCTATGTAGTAGTTGATGATGATGAGACAGGGCTCTCAGGTTCTGTCACTGGGCATTCAGTCAAGGTTTCCCTTATGAAACTAATCTCAGGGTCTGCCTCAACATCTAGTTGATCGATTGCATTGCCTGATTGCCTTAGTCTCCTTCTGAAGCTAAACTCTACAGTGATCATATCTTGGATTCTTTGAGCCAGCTTGTTAGCTTGTCTTGATTTGCTTTGATTGACAAGTGGTATGTTGACTAGATCCCGACCTTCATAGAAGTTCAAGGTCTGAAAGTTGAAGACCTCTTGATGTCCTTGAACTCTTAGAATGATAAGGGCTTTTCTGTTGCTGTCATACCTCCACCCAAAGATATGATTTGAAGTTAGTGGAGATGACATAGCTCTTGGTATTCCTTCCTCAAACAGACTCTGTATGTAGGAGACAATAAAGTTCACATCAATGTGAACTTGAGGAAGTTGCTGAGTGTGCACAATGGCAAGTGAGGATGGTCAGTCCTCAATGTCCACACTCCCTGAAGAACTCCTAGGTTTTGTGACTATAATGACTTTCTCCCCCTTTTTGATAGTATCACCCACTTTCATAGGTGAGCTAGGAGTTAGGTCAATCACACTCACAGGTTCTTGTGTTCCTATTTGAGCTTCTCTTAAAGGTCTCCCAGCTAGTTTTTCCTTGAGATAAGAAATCTCAAGTTGCTTGTTTAGCAAGTTAGTCACTTAAGATTCAAGATGACTGACCTTGCATACTAAATAGGTGCATGTTTCTGACATTTTTTGCACCTTTAGTCTCAAATTCCCCTCATCTTCATTAGACGAATCATTAGGGGATGAGAGAATTGGACCAAAGTCCTCACTCTCACCACCAGCTTTAGGTTCTTGGTTACTGGATTTCCTCTATTCACTGATAGCCCCAGTTGAGGTGTCAATGGGTAGAGTTGCCATGGTTGAGGTCTTAATGATGAAATCACTTTCAAAAGTGAGATCCTCTTCCATATGGACATCCTCAGTAATGGGTGACTGATGTGGGATAGATATAGGAGACTCAGGACCACTCGTCTTTCTTTGAGTAGTGGAAAAGAAGAGAGAATCATGGTACTCACTAAAACCTAAATCTTCATCAGTATAGAAGTCAAGGTTGGGAATTGGTTGATTTATGTCCAAAGGCTAGGGATGGTAACTGTCCCCTTAAGGTTGATCACTTGACTGTTGAGACTAAGAGTGATGGCTTAAGGCATTTGGGCTTATGAGCTCACTAGGCTAAGCATGACCAACCTCTACACTAATCATTGAAGGACTATGAGTGGTCTGCTCCTCAAGAGAAGTGGGAGCTCCAATGTCCACTTCTTCCTGTGTGGGTGAGTATATAGGGGCCTGCACAAACTGAGTAGTCTGAGTAGGGGTTTTTTGTATTTTCTTTGGTAGGTGAGGGTGATTTGTGGTTGTTGAGGTGGTTGGAATGTAGAAGATGTGTGTTCAACACTAGCTGGTGCTGCTAGGTTGTCACCTTGAGCAATGAGCTCTAACATTTTTGGGACAAGGGTTGTTTCTACCCCAGAGAAGCCAATAGTGGGCTTTCTCAATATTTTGAGGATGCCAGATTTCATTTATCCCAATTTAAGAGTATTACCTCTTCCCCTAAAGTGTGAGCCTAGTTCAGAGTTAAGAATGTATTGAACATATCTAGGGAACATGTAGTACTCTAAGGAGTTTAAGTTTACAAGCAGATTAGTGTAAACAAATTGAGAGTACATGAACTTGACTCCCTGAACTATCCCAAGAAGAATGAAGGAGAGATCTTCAGGAATCTGGTCCCATCCACCAGGCTTGTTTGATAAGGTATGGATAACCACATGGAGCAGGAATTTCCATTGGGACGAGACCTTCCCTTTCCTTAAGGTATTAATAGAGAAGAATCCCTCATAGCCCATCTGTGCGAAAGACTGTTAACAATTTCTTTAGGGAAGAATCCTCAGCTTCTTCATCATCCAGTTGAAGATGCATGTTGATGATGGCCGGAGTGATGAAGACTATTATCCCCTGCACTGTGGTAGACAGTGGCTTCTCCCCATCCATGACGACCTCTTAGCAGGTCTTCCAAAACTCTAGCAGATGATCCTCATAAAGTGTAGGATCAATGGTTAGGGAGGTAAAGTAGTTGGACAAAGCAAAGAAACGACAAACCTCTGAGAAATGTGGATCTTTCTCAGCGTGTAACAGAACAACCTGGTTGTGTTAGTTCATTTCTGCGATGAAGGTTGTCCATTTTTGAGAGAGCTTAAGGATGAAGAAAGATGAAGGAAAGTAATTTTAGAGAGAAATTTGGGTTTTTAGGTCTGGAAGAAAGAAGGGGATGATAGAAAGTGGGGGAAACCGTTGGGTTTATAAGACAAAGTTAATGAAAGAGGATAAACTTTGAAATTTGGAAGTTGGTCCCACCTCTAAAAAAGTAGTTTGCTTTTGCTCAAAATGTAGTTACCTTGGAAGTCAAAAAGCTTCCGAAGGTAAATTATCTTCGGAAGTTTTAATGAAAAAGCTTTCGAAGCTAAAATGACTTTAGAAAAATTTCCCAAGAATCTTGAGAATTTTGGCATCGGACGAGAATTAAGACTTGAAACTTTTGTTCAAGGGAACAAAGCTTCTGAGAGTTAATTTGCTTTGAAAGAAAGTTGTCCTTGAAAACATATAAGTGCCTAAGCTTCGGAAGATATTTCAGAAATTTCTTTCGAAGGTAAATTACTTGGGCAATTATTTGTTTTAAAGGCATAAGTTTCTTCCGAAGATAAAGACATATCTTCTCAAGGATCAAAATTTTTAGAGTTTTATTCCTCAAAAGGTTTTCATCCAAAGAAAAACAAGAGCTTATGAAGGTGATAAACTAGATAACTTAGGACACACAGATTTTAAGAAATAATAAGAATTAGTTTTAAGAAAAAACCTACTCAAAGTTTATCATCCTAATAGCTTATATTGTATATTTAAATCTTTATTCATCAAAAGCCTTTGTAAATAGATCAGCATATTATTCATTTGTGTGAACTTTGACTAGTTTATTTAATCCCTTTTCAAAATTATCTCTAATTAAATGATACTTGATGTTATTGTGTTTTGTCCTTAGGTGCTGCATAGGATTCTCTGTGATAGAGATAACATTGTTTTTGTCTATGTTAATGGGAGTCTCCTTGAAGGTCAACCCATAGTCAACCATCTGATTCTGAATCCAAAGCATTTGAGCACAGCAGCTTGCAGTAGCAATGTATTCAGCTTTAGTAGTTGATGCATAGACCCAAGATTGTTTTCTTGCATTGCCATGAGACAACCCTTCCACCAAGAAACTGACATCCCTCTAATGTAGACTTTGTAGTCATGTTGCAACAACCATAATCACTATGTATATAGACATACAGATTGAAGTCAGAATTCTTAGTATACCACAAACCAAGTGTTGAAGCACCTTTGAGGTATCTTAGAATCCTTTTGACAGTGATAAGGTGAGATCTTAGGGTTGGCTTGATATCTTGAAAAAATACATGTGGCAAACATGATATCAAGCATGCTAGCTGTATGATACATAAGAGACCCAATCATAGCCTTGTATAAGTGTTCATCTACACATTCGTGCTCAAGATCGGGTCCAAGTGAGTGGTTTCTAGCTATGGGTGACTTAGCAATCTTACAGTTAGTCATGTTGAACCTTTTGAGTACGTCTTGAACATACTTTGACTGACTAATGAAGATGCCATCTTAAATTTGCTTCACTTGAATTCCCAGAAAGAAATTGAGTTCCCCCATGTCACTCATTCCAAATTTGTCCTTCATTAGCTTCTCAAAGTCTTTGAAGAGCTTTGAATTAGTTGATCCAAAGATATTGTCATCTACATACACTTAAACTAGCATTATGTCATGTCCCTGTCCTTTGATGAAGAGAGTTCCATCTATAGTACCTCTTGTGTATCCATGCTTGTAGAGATATTGAGACAGAGTCTCATACCATTTCCTGGGTGTTTGATACAGCCCTAATGAGCTTTATCAAGCTTGCAAACACAATCAGCATGATCAGGATCAGCAAAACTAGGTGGATGTTTGACATATACCTCCTCATCAATCTCTCCATAAAGAATAGCACACTTGACATCAAGTTGATAGACCTAACAGCTTCTAGTCTTGCTACAGGAGCAAAGACATCTGTGATCACCAAACAATAAGAGGTCCTTCCTAGACTCATTACACTTGTGGGGCCAAAGAGATCCATATGTAAAAGTGTAGGGGTGTGGTGATGGAGTTTCTTTCCTTAGGCTTATGAGATACCTTGTGTTGCTTCCCTTTCAGGCATGCAACACAATGATCATCACTTGTAAATATTTTCTTTGGCACTCTAGTTACCAAATCATTCTTAATAAGTTTATTCATGTCTTAATGTTTACATGGTACATTGTTTTATGCCATATGAAAGACTCATCACTATTGGCTTTAGACCAAAAGCATGAAACTTCTCTAGAGGGAGAGGATTCTTGAAAGTCCATCTTGTACATGTTCCCTTTCTGAGAGGCTTTAAGCAGGATATGATCATGAAGAATGACCACCCCGGGCTTTAGGACAATGCACCCATGCTCAGTGAAGAGCATGTTATGACTCTATCACAAAATTGAGATACACTCAGAAGATTGTACCCAAGCTCCTTGACAAAGTTTACCTTTTCAATGCCGAGCTTACCATTTGTGACCTTGCCCCTTCAAAAAATATAACCACCTTCATCTCCACCAAAAGCAACTGGCCCTCCATCAATCCTTTCAATGTTCTGGAGTAGTGACATATTGTCTATCATGTGCCTGGAACAACCACTGTTAATGATCCATATATATTTGTTTGTCTTGAGCTATTCCAGCACAAAAAAAAATGATTAATTACATTTGGAAACCCAAGCCTTACTTGTCTCGGGCTCTGTAAAAGAAGTAGAAGATAATGCAATAGTAATAGATCCTATAGTTTTGCTTTGAGGATCTTTAGTTGTTGTTAATGGAGAACTTTCAGTCACTTGGTCTTTCTTGGACTTCCACACCACCTTTGGATGTTTGGACTTGACCTTCAAAATTTCGGAAGCTTTTGAAATTTCGAAAGTTCTGATGACTGGACCTTCGGAAGTTTCTGTAGACACTGCAGCAGACTTCAGTGCTTCAGAAGTATTCCTTTCTTCCAAGACCAAATTTTCTTCCAAAGGAAATTTTCCACTTGCCTTCTTCTTCATTTTGGAGCTTCCGAAGGAAACAGATTTTCCTTCCAAAGCTGGAATCCTTGTCAAACTCTTGAAAGTTCTTTTCTTGGTCATATGAAGAGTACCTTTTGGATTGTATGGACAGTCTTTAGCAAGATGAGAGGTACTTTCACACATAATACATTCCATTTTCTTCTTCCTAATAGCTTTCTGCTGAGAGCAAGACTGATTTTGATCACATCCCTTCTCCACCTTCATCTTTGCAGATGCTGAGACAGTCCTTCTGAGTGAGAACTGTTCTTGGAGCTGGATGGTCCATGCTGTGTAGCAGTGGTACACAACAGATAAGCCTTCTTCTTGGAGCTGAGATGATTTGAACAAAATCCTACAGAAATAAAAACTTTAGTCTTAGCAGAAGAGGTTAAGTTGATGTCTTCAGTCTTCACCACTTCAAATCCTAAGGAAATAAAAACTTTTTTCTGCCTAGAATCAAAAGTGGCTTTGATCTCCTGAGCCTTCCTAGCTTTTCTTCTACTCTTTCTGATCAAGTTTTTCCTCATATATTTGGTCATCACAGTCTTCTTCTTCTCCTCAAAAGGATAGTGACCCTTCTTAGAATCCTCTTCTTCACTCTTCTCAAAGAGATTCTTCACTATCACTTCTTCATCCTCTTCACTCAAAGGGTCTATGAGAGGAAGCTCATCTTCACAAGTTCCACACCTGGGTTATCTTACAGAAAATATTATGTGTTTAGGAGCTATCTCATTAGATCCCATTCCCTGCTTGTTTTGATAACACACCTTGTTGTGCAGGGATAAGGATATCATGTTCTAAAAGGTCTATTCATCAAGAATACACTTAAAATCCTTGGCTTTGCTAATCACAAGCTCAACCTGGCTCTTAGTCAGCTTAGTTATGAGATCCTTGATCTGAGTCGTATAATTTGTAGGCTCATGTTTTAGAACCGAAATGGTTTTCTCTACGTCCTCTATCTTCAGTTTATAATCACTTTCAGACTTTTTAAAACCAGCTTTTAAAATGTCTAAGGACTAAAGGTCATATCTCATTTCTATGCTGTAGGACAAGTATCTGTTAACTTTAGCAATGCATTCAGGGATACAAAGATGTTACAAAACCTTGGCTTCATCATGATCTGCCATCAGTGTTTGGACTAAAGAAGAATCTTCTACCTGAAAGCTCTAGTCAAAGCCTCCTTCTTCAATAGCAATTGCAGCTTGCTACTTTGGCTTGTCATTCTGGGTAGCTTTATCAGTGTAGTTTAGCCTGGACTGTGCTTAACCACCATTTGTTCTTGGTGCCTTACATTCCCTAGCAAAGTGGGCCATCAAGTTACAATTGTAACACTTGACTTTGCTTTTGTCCAGTCCTAACTGTTGGGATCGAAGATCTAGTTTTATCAATTAGGTTATGATTCGCAGCGGAATAGTACTAGAATTTAGACGAAATTTAAGCAAGAATAATACGAATATTCAAACAAACACTGACGGTTATAGAGAGAGTATTTTCTGCAAAAGATAATATATTAATTCACTCATAAGCTTCGGTAATTTACAAATTAGGTCAACATTCCTTTTATAGAGGAATGTGACGTCAGCAGATGTCACCTGATAGTGACATCTAACAGATTATTCAAACAGCTGAAACAAACTGAAAACTACTGAGGATGTCCACAACAACTGAGGACATCTTACAATAAAAGCTTAAGTATTCTATAACTACTGAACCTACAACACCTGAAGTGTAAGAACTTCAAATGTTTTACATTATACTAAACTACTGATTACAAACTACTGAAGAAGTAAAGACAACTACTGAAAGTAAACCATCACAACTACTGAAGAGAACTACTTCAGCTGTTATGACAACTTCTGAGAACTTTGTCTTCAGACTTTGTCTTTAGCTGATTTCTTCAGATTTTGTCTTCAGCTGATGTCTTCAGACTTTGTCTTCAGCTGATGTCTTCAGACTTTGTCTTTAGAATTTGTCTTCAGACTTTGTCTTCAGCTGATGTTTTTAGACTTTGTCTTCAGCTGATGTCTTCAGACTTTGCTTTCAGAATTTGTCTTCAAACTTTGTCTTCAGACTTTGTCTTCAGACTTTGTCTTCAGACTTTGTCTTCAGACTTTGTCTTCAGCTGATGTAGACTTCTTCAGTTGTTATGATGTCTGTGGGACTTAAAGGTTTTTCTGATCTGGCTCATTGGTTCTTTTGGTCCAACAAACTCCCCCTGAACCAATGCAGCCAAAACCTTTAAGTTTATTGGAGTCCCCCTTATTAGGCAAAAACATTGTCTCTTTCTTCTGGATCAGCTCAGAAATGACCAAATTAAGCACAGGCCT
>BJCM01047050.1:508-17746 GCA_018326385.1 Flaveria bidentis | reverse complement strand
TATATATATATATAATATGTTTTGTTCTCAAACTTGATATCATACATTTCTCACAAAAACTATTTATATAAATCAAATATAAGAGGATAAAAAAATTCACCTTACATTCCAAACCAAAATTTACTTGTCAACAAAGACCAACATCTTTATAGATTTAATCATAAACGAATAAAAAATCCGTTTCATATCCTATATTTAGAACAATGTATCGTAATACTTAAAATAATAAAACAATAGACACTGTATGGTTTTAAAAGTCGGGTCTTTAAGCAACTGGTAGAATTGTTTTTGGTGATTTTAAGTAATAAGTTAAAGTAGCAAAAAACAACATTTTACGTAAAATTACATATATCATATTATAAAGTGATTTAGTCTCTTCCCAAATGTTACATAAAAGGAAAAGTTAAATCAAACATGTAAACACCTTTAAGTTATTATATTGTATGATTTATCTATCGTTCAAATATTTAGTTTCTTATATATCTTAAGATAAGAGTGACTAACACATACTCGTCTAGACAGTAATGACTAAACTTACCATTTTACTTGCTAAATGTGGCTTCTTTCGTAGAAGGAACTATTTCCATTTTAACGAAAGGATTCATCAAATAGATAGAGAAGAAACATGATAACATATTAAGAAAATTCTAAAATTGTTCATTTCCCTTATCTTTTACTTAAAATATTTTTCCCATAAATTTCGTGACAAACTTTAAAAATAACACTTTGTAAAAGCATACATGTTTGATTTTAATTGGTTGGCAATACAAGCTTTCGCGTCTGTCTAAAGAAACGATAACACCTTGTATAGGAAAAGACATTTTATAAAGAAAATCTAAGGGAGGTGGGGGTGCCCCGTAACCATGCCACGCCACACCACAAAATGTCACATTACCCATCGCACACCAATGGGGGTAGGTGAAAGTCAAGAAGGGGACTGTTGGAACGGTCTTTTGGTGGCTTGGGTGGCAGTGTGGCTTGTTGTGTAACCATCTTGCGGCAGGCAAAACTTGTGGCATGGGGAGACCGACGACGGCGTTGATGTGCGACGCCGGCCCTCTGCGTCCTCACGGCGACAAATCACCACCTTAAAAAGGACATTTTAAAAAATAATTCAAAATACAAAAAAAACATTTTATGAATTTTTGTTTAATATTATAATTTATATATAATACTAATTATCAAGCAAACGCGTATGTGTTTTAGCGTTTTTATATTTAACTTTTTATGTTTCACGACCACATCGTATAATACACTTTGTTTTAATTTAGACAGATTAACACGCCGCGACGCACATACATGGTTTAAAAAATTACGTCTATTTTTCCGGTTATATTTGTTTTATTTACGAGTTTTTTTGATATTTGTGATTTCTGATGACGATATGAAATTAATATTGTTTGACACGATTTAATGACCCATCGCGTGGGGTTTACTAACGGTTCTTGTCAATTTCACCCAATTTCAAAACTATACATCAAATTTGGTAACTTTTTTGTCACACACTCGCACAATCTTTCTCTCTCCATTCTTTAAATGGATCGCCACCAATCACCTTCGCCGGTTGCCGGAGAATCTCCATCGCATCACCGTCGGCCATCAGAAGCATTCCATTTTCAATTCATCATCATTCAACGCCCCTTTTAAATAAAGTAACAAACATATTTACTTTTTCTTCATTTGTTAATCGACTGATTTAGGGTTTTGTTTTGTCCCCAATCTCATGATTGACTCATAATCTGTTGAGCATAGTCGAAGAATTAGGGCTAGTAGTTTCACTCAATTGATTTCGTTGGATTGTAGTGTCACACGAATCACACGATTGAGTTATGTTGAACAAACTCATGAAACGAGGGCAACGGAAGCCCTCGAAATCCGATACTGATGTCAATAGTAATGTTTCTGCTGGAAATCGAAACTCTGAATCTGTTTCCACTTCGAATGTTGTTGTGAATCATTCCTCTCATGGTGGTGTTGCTCCTGGTGGTGATCATTTGGGCCCACCGCAACAGCCACCGGTGGCCGGAGGAGCTGCGGTGGCTGTTGAACCGGTTCCTATGTTTAGAGACGTTTCTGTGTCGGAAAGACAGCATTTGTTTTACAGAAAGTGTCAGATTTGCTGTTTTCAGTTTGATTTTTCGGATACGTTGAAGATGGTTAAGGAGAAGGAGATCAAAAGGCTGAATCTTGTTGAGCTTGTGGATTTCGTGCAATCGGGTTCTGGAAAGATCACTGAGAGTAATCAGGAGGAAATGATTCGAATGATTTCGGTCAACATTTTCAGGTGTTTGCCTCCGAGCTCACACGAGCATACAGGGACTGAAAACACTGAAGCAGAAGAAGAAGAGCCTTATCTTGATCCATCATGGTCACATTTGCAGCTTGTTTATGAGCTTCTGTTAAGGTATGTTGTCTCATCTGATACGGATGCTAAAGTGGCAAAACGTTTCATCAACCACTCGTTTGTTTTGAAGTTGTTAGATATGTTTGATTCTGAGGATCCACGGGAACGTGAGTATTTGAAAACTATTTTGCACCGGATTTATGGAAAGTTTATGGTGCATCGCCCGTTTATTAGGAAAGCAATCAATAATATCTTTTATAGGTTTATATATGAAACACAAAGGCATAATGGTATTGCTGAGTTGTTGGAGATACTTGGAAGTATAATTAATGGTTTTGCTTTACCGTTGAAGGAAGAACATAAGTTATTTCTTATGCGGGCACTTATACCACTTCACAAACCGAAATCCATTGCTATGTATCATCAGCAGCTTTCGTACTGTATCATTCAGTTTGTAGAAAAAGATAACAAGCTGGCGGATACGGTTATAAGGGGTTTTCTTAAATATTGGCCAATTACTAACTGTCAAAAAGAGACGCTTTTTCTTGGAGAACTTGAAGAAGTATTGGAGGCAACACAAGCTACTGAGTTCCAACGGTGTATGGTTCCTCTCTTCAGACAAATAGCCCGGTGTCTTAATAGCCCTCATTTTCAGGTCTGAGAATTCCTTTATCGTATTTATTTATAATCTTGGGTAGTTGTATGTTGTCATATCATTCAAGTGTTATTGAATGGTTGTTTTTGTCATGTGCTTTGTCTGAGAATGAGGATTGCACTCTTAAGACCTTTTGTTCATAATTGTTTGGAGCTCGGTTTTGAGGCATGACATCTTTTGCATGTTGTACGTTGAGGGTGCTGCCATGTGGCATCCTCAATGATTTTGTTTTGTAGGCCAAGGTAAACTGAATGTTAATACTCAATATGTTTTTCTTGTTAAGCTTATTTGGTGATTCTCTAATAGGTGTTAATTAAAGATAGTGGTTACCGTTTGTGTTCAATATATCTTATGTAGTAATGTTAAACTGATATTGGTTACCAATTGATCTTAGCATGTATGTTAAATTGCTTATTGATGCCTTGATGGTGTCCAAGGCTCCAAGCCTTAACTGATTTTTTTATAATACGAGTGGCTCTATATATATAGTTATTAATGTACACACTGTCAATACCAATGGAGAGACGCTTTAATGATTTTTACACTTTATGTAGGTATGCATCTTCATCCATTTAGTGATTCATTTTGTGTTTGTGAATACATATACATGTATGGAATTTGCAACATTTCACTCGATACATGGTTTAACAAAAATCTCTGACTGCCAATCTAATGTCTACAACATTCCTAAATCTTTTGTTAAATAATTTAGTTGGATCTAGCTGTTAAGTTCCATCTTGATTTTGATTATTTGTGAACTGTTGATGGTCATATTTACTTGAATTACAGTTCAAGTATCATTGGTTTCAAATGTTTGTGGGAAAAGGAAGGATGTAGCATCATGTAATTTTGTAGTAAATGTGGAACATGTACTTTTGATGATTAGAAGTATTTTCTACTCGGTACTAGTGGAAATAAGGCAAGAGTATGTGAAATGCAAATTGAGCCTATAGACTAAAGCATAAATATGTATGTATACACGCCTGTACACATGTATACATATGTGTGTATACATTCAACTTGTGTGTGCATGTGCATACATATACAAGCATACACACATCTTTGCACATTTATATGCTTATGGATGTCTAGATGTATATACATGGTTGTTTGACTTAATTAATTCTTATCCATTTTCACTTAAAAGTATAGTGATAAATGTGATTTACTCATGCACCCAATGCGAATCAAAGTTATTAGCAATCATGCTTATTTGATTATATTCTATTTTCAGACAGCAGAACGCGCTCTATTTTTGTGGAACAACGAGCATATTGTTAGCTTAATTGCTCAAAACCGCAGTGTGATTTTACCAATACTATTTGAAGCACTCGAGACCAATATGCAATCTCACTGGAATCAAGCAGTGCATGGATTAACAGTTAATGTGCGTAAAATGTTTCAAGAAATGGATGCAAAGTTGTTCGAGGAATGCCAGAAGCAGTATGCTGAGAAACAGGCTCACGTCGACCAGGCAGCCAAGCAGCGTGAGCTGACATGGCAAAAACTTGTTGATGCTGCTGCTGCCCACCAAATAAGGTGAGAGACTTCTACACTGTTGTTTTGGATTCTCATTTTCTGTGGTTAAATATCAATGATTATTAGGCGGAAAAACGATCTGTGTAATTCTAGATAGCATATTAATATACACTTTTCTTGTTACCATATTTGATTTGTTCTTTCTTTTTAAAGAAATGTGTTAAATTTTGTGTGTTCTAGGGTTCATTTTGGAAACCATGCATTTTCTTGATTGGTATACGGGTTATATCTAACTTTCTGGTACCGATTTGATGTGTTCAAACTAACAATGATAAAAGCTGTTAAGCTGAACACGTTGCATCCATGTCAACCATGGGTGTAATATGTTTGTTCATTACACCCACATTTTAGAAACAATAACAAGGACCGAGAGCGCCAGCATCTATGGTTGGTTTGTATATAACGATTCACGCTTTGCATGATTCAAGGGTATGTTTGGTAGCATTTGAATTCTGAGTCAACCTTTTAATGGTTTAGATGTCTGAATAATTTAACACCTAATTATTCAGACTGTTTGTTTCACGAGCAAATGCCTGAATAGTTCAGTCATTTGCTTTTGAATGATTTAAACATTATACTAATGTTGAATGGTTAAGATGTTTAATATTGAATTTTTAAGACATATTATCAGAATTGGTGAGACATTTGCCTTTGAATAGTTACGTGATATACTAGCTCTTAATGGTTCAAACCTCTTAACGGTTCAACACTTAGGGGCTGTTTGGTAACTTCTGAATGATTAAGTGCTGAACCAATAAGAGGTCTGAATCATTAAGTGCTGAATCATTAAGAGGTCTGAACCATTAAGAGTTAGTATATAATTTAACTATTCAAAGACAAATGTCTGACCAATTTAGATAATATGTCTTAACCATTCAGCATTAGACCTCTTAACCATTCAGCATCAGTATAATTCTTAACCATTCAGAGGTAAATCTCTTAATCATTCAGACATGTGCTCGCGAAACAAACAGTCTGAACCATTAAGTGTTAAACCATTCAGACATCTGAACCATTAAGAGGCTGATTAAAAGACTGTCAAACAGCCTCTAAACTTGACAAAGCGGTTCGGTTGACGGGTCTGGTCATTCATTAAAATGCTGTAAATCCTCTCATAGACAGAGTCATAGAGAGATGTTTCTGGAGAAAACTCCCCTCCAAAACAAACAAGACAAACATATAGAGTAACACAGGGTACAAAACTTGAAAAAACAAGCCTATATTAAAGGAAATAATTACTGTTTAATATGCTCGTCACAAGTCAGTTTCGGTGTGGTTTTGCTCCTTTTCTCAGCGTTGAGGTTTTTCACTGTTTAGACCGGCGTTGTTATAGTTTTTGTATAGTTGAATTTTTAAATGTTTTTAAGATACATAGTATTTTTACTATTTTTCTGTAAATATAACTTGTTAACCTTTAAATTGATCTAAAATGTGATGTTATGAATATCATTTTACAAAAATGTTGAATATCACTTAATCAAAATTTTACTAATTTAAACGTTAATAAGTTATTAGTAAAAGACTCATAAGTATGTGAGTTTTAGACTAATTTAAAACTCTAGTTTATAAAAATAAGTTTACTGAGTTTTTCTTTTGTGTTTATTTTGATTACTAGTTGGAGGGTTATATACTTATATTACACTGATTTACGATTTCTTTAAATAAAAAGATATATTGGTTTTTTATGATGTTAGCACTTAAATATTTTATCATCATTGTATTTATTTATCATAGTTTGAAGCCATTTATTAAGTTCACACATTATATATACATGTAACACCTTCTATACAACTCATATCCATATTATGAGTACGAAATCTCTCTGAAGCAACCGCCAAAATAGATTACTCTGTATCTAACAAAATAACACTTTATGAATATTTAATACATGATCAATTAATTAAAATACAAACTTACACAACAATCAAACCTTTTTTTATGTCTAATTAATTAATATTTTGCGAATAAACTACTAAGGAAACAACAAATTACATGTAAAAAATCCTCCTATTAATCATTACCCCGGTTTCCACTCATATTTTATTCTAAAATAATACCGATATTACTAAATCTAATTACAATTTTTGTATACACTGATTGGATAAACAAATATAAATCATAGCCTAATGATATCTAGTGCTTATATACAGATGTTCCTCTTCATAAGATTAAGGGTTAGTACGTAGATTAACAATAATGTAGATTTAAGAGTAAGATTATACGAGTATATGTTTTTGTTCTTATAAAAATAGGAATATAAACAAATATTAATAAAATCAAACCTATTAAGTATTAATAGATTTGATTTTAAGTCTTTAACCCCCTTAAAGGTCATTTGTACAATATCAGTTACGTTTTATTTAAACCAATCGGCTAACAATGTATTAATTTGTCTGATAAAATTTTCAAGAATATTTTCAATAATATTTTCAATAATAGTTTCTCACAGTTAAAACTTGAAAGTTCATTGACTGATCACACCTATTTGTATTTTTTTTAAAGAAAATTTTATACTTAATCACTTAATTTATAAAATAAGTTTGAGGTGGGTACGCGTTATCTAATAAAGCCATTTGGATCAATCATATGAGACTCCAATTAGCTTTTGACTTATGTATAACAAGTCAACGAAATAATTTTATACCATAGCTAATATGAAACCTTCATTATATATTTTGGAAGACATTTAATATTTGGTAGGTATTTTGGAGATCATAAAGTGGTACTTATCGACACAAAATAAGCATACAATTTTATAAATTACAAAAAAGTATTATAAAACATTTTTATATTGGTTCACATAGTAATTAGACCACCTAAAATGCAAGGTTACAGATTGCCAATAACCTTCTTTACTACATATTTCTAATCGATTATCGCTATGTTTAAGGATATGTTATACTTTTTAATTAAGTTAGTTAATTTATTTTAGTAATGTTGCTTTGTGCCAAATGACCACCCACTTTTAATATCCGTTTAAATTAAAAATTAAGATAAAATTTATTATTCGTAAGATTCAACTAAAAACATATGATATTTCGGAGGGTATATCGTTTTGAACCTTCTGAATATTATTTTTGAATCATGTATGAAATTGTCTAGATAGAAAAGTAAATTAAACAATAAATGAATTAACAATGACTTATATAGTTTATGCTGATTGCCAAGTTGTTTATATTTACTGCTAGCTCAAGTTATTGACGATCGTAGTTACTAGTTACTACTGACGACATATTTCTTACCGAATATAATTGCAATTGATAAATCAAGTTGTCGTTGATCATAGTTTTAACTGATAATCAATCATATTCATATTACACCTTGAATTCTCTTATAATCAATTATTAAGTGTTATTTTTTATTTTCTATCAAGATTTAAAATTTTGAAAACTATTTTTTTATATACTCAGGTGGATGATTAGTTTCATAATTGAAGGAGACTGCAAGCCGGCGTGATTTTTGGGTCATTAGTCATCAAATTATACACCCCACATGCAAGCAATGCAATTGCTTCTTTAAACATTCTTTCTATTCAACATATTCTCTACGTTTAGATTTTTTTCTTTTTGAAAATATAAAAAAGAAATAAATTTTAAGAAGATTAAAACAAAATTCACACGTCATTTGTTATTCATCTTATAATTATCAAACTTTATTACTTTGATAACACACATAACATGCCATATATATTACTTCATGTTGTATACATATTATGTGCTATATAAACATGATATTGTTGCGCTATAAGTGTCGTTCGACACCAAAACCGCTAATAGTGTCATTCGACACCGAGATGCCCCTAGGGATGGGGAAAGGGTGCCATGCTTGCACAACAATCCTCCACAAGGTATCCTTATAACATATAAATAATAAGCACGTAATATTTCACGTTTATATATTTGAAACCATACATACATATAACAATATATACTAGAAGCCGGAATTTACAATTTGAAACAATTAAACAAATACTAAAAACCTAAAATTTGATTTTAGTGGAATTTGCATTAGGGTATCGAATATTTAGATCGGTTCTTAAGAACCGAATTCATAAAATTCGAATCAATCTGAACTCAACTTGTTAGTACATTACTAATATAAAAAGTAAGAATCAACTAAATAATTTATAGGTTACAATATTTAAAAGATTAGTGACATATCATCATGTGTGTAGACGGTTTTGATTTTTATTCCTAGCATCTTATAATAAACCAACTTATAAGTTATTATAACAAAGAAGAGAAATGAAGCAAGATGGTTGCCTTTTAATACTAAACTTCAATTTGATTCTCTCTTTCTCTATATATACATATATATGTGTGTGTTCTTCTCTCTCTAAAATGGAAGCCATTGATCAAGATTATTACTATTGGATCATGGTGGAATCAAGAAGCATGATCAACAAGGGAAAAAGAACCAAACGTTCAAGACCCTCTTCACCTCTAGCCCTAACCATGGGCTCCACCTCTTCCGCCACCACCACTGCCATCTCCATCGATGAAGATGGTGGTGATCATACAAATAACAATACAAACACCTTCAACATGCCAACCACTAGTTCCATTGAATTCACAAAACTTTTTCAAGAAAAGGAGGAAGAAGATATGACCAATAGCCTGATTCTTCTGGCTCAGGGCCAATCTTTCCCGCCACCACCACCACATACATCAGTTGCAGTGGAGGCGGCGAGGGGTACTGGCCCAAGGTTTTATGGTTATGAATGTAAAACATGTTATCGTGGGTTTTCATCGTTTCAAGCCCTTGGTGGTCATCGAGCCAGTCACAAGGTTAAACTATGTAAGCCTAATCATAGCTCCACAACTTTATCTTTACAATCTGGTTTGAACTGTTCGAACCAAATGAGTTATGGTAGCTCTAGTGGGACGATCAAAGTAACCAAGATTCATGAATGTTCGACATGTGGTGCTGAATTTGGTTCTGGTCAGGCTTTAGGAGGTCACATGAGGCGACATAGGCCCATGCCTGTGGCTATAACCAATTGTAATGGTTCGGGTGGATGTCAAGAATCCAAGAAACCAAAAACCCTACCATCATTGGATTTGAATCTTCCAGCTCCGATCGAAGATGATCAGAGGGAAACTAATTTCCCATTTCGATCGAAAGATCGGATGATTACGTTTACGAATTCTTCTCTTGTGCATTGCAATTTGTAAACCCAAACTATTACAAATTATTTTTTACCATTCTTTTTAGTGATAATTTGTTATTATGTAAAGTAATTCTTTAAATTCTTTTAGTTTGTTAGTATAATTGATGATTTGCATGGTTGAATTCTTTGAAAATCTATGTGTTTAATTACAACTCATTTAATTCTTTTAATTTTTTATTTCGTATGTTACAACTCACATTCGTTTTGCTTGATGGGTATATAACTTGATACTTTATTTTCAACATAAAAATACCTAAATTATTTTAAGATTCATGGTCGCATTTACTTCACATTAAATGTTTTGCTTCATATTTCTTAAGGCCACTAATTCTTGTGAACAAAATGCTAAAGTCCTATAAACATTATTTATGCTAGTTGATTTATTAGTGAAAATTTTAAACAAATTGTTACTCTAAACACATTTTTAAAAGACAAATAAGCGTTTTATACCAAGATTAAACGATCAAAGTTTAGAGAAGTAAAATTTTAACAATTTGAAGGCGTAGCTTAGTAGTTGTAGGACATGACATACAATTCCATACTATATTGTTGGAGTAATTTCAAGAGTTAATACAAAGTTGTTATAAGTGTAAGGACCAATCTTGATAGTTATGAAAGTTTAGGGTTTTATTGTGTATTTCTTAGTATATGTTAGTTACTAACAACGGTTAGTTGTTAACTGACTGAGATTAGATAAAGTGTGAGATAGATATATGTTTACATCATCTTCTCCATTCGTGTACTTGTAATTTCTTCTTCAATATTGAATAGAGTTTTTCTTCACTTTCTTGTTACCTAAGTTCTACAAGTGGTATCAGAGCTCTGGTGTTGAAGAAGAGTTCGAACCCCTGATTCGAAGGCGAGTCAACTTGGGGAACCACTTGCGGAGGTTGCCTTAGTACGAAAATTGCTCGATGTTGTGCCAGAACGATTTATTCAAATTGTGGCGTCAATTGAGCAATTCGTGGACTTGGACACCCTGAAATTGCAAGAGGCAATTAGGCGATTGAAAGCGTTCGAGGAGCGAACCGGTATGAAGAATAAACATACTCAGGGAAGAGAAGATCAGGTGTTACTCACATACTCTGAGTGGTCAACTAATCCAAGGTCGAAGTCTGTAAGAGATCGTCAGCCCAGAGACAAGTCTCGGATCAAATGCTTCAAATGCAACGAGTATGGTCATTATGCCTCGGAGTGCACGACACAAAAGAGTAAAGAAGCCGAATCAAATTTGACCCAAACCGTTGATGACGAGCAGGCATTGCTGATGACAAGAGCTGAGAACAACCCAAAGGAAGTGGTATTCTTGAACGAGTCAAGACTCGACCCCTTAAAATTTGAAGCAGATTCAAGTGATCAAGATACTTGGTACCTTGACAACAGGGCTTCAAACCATATGACAGGCAATAAAACTGTTTTCTCCATGCTAGATACAGATGTGGTGGCAACATCAGATTTGGGGATAGCTCCACAGTTGTGATAGAGGGAAGAGGGTCAGTGGTCCTGAATTGCAGGAATAGTGAACACCGAGTGTTGTTCGATGTTTACTACATCCCCATGTTGAAAAACAACATAATCAGTTTAGGACAAGCGACTGAGGGGGGATGTGAAGTAAAAATGAAAAGAGATCTGTTATGGTTGTACGAGAAGAATGGGAAACTACTACTTCAAGTAAAAAGATCAAGTAACCGGCTCTATAAAGTACCACTAAGAACAACTAGTGCAGCCTGCTTCTCAGTCAGGCACGAGATCCGGCGTGGATGTGGCATGGAAGGTTGGGCCACTTAAATTTAGATGCACTAAAGGAGATGACAACAAAGGGGCTGGTTAGAGGGATTCCAATAATAAAGAAGCCACTGCAAGTCTGCACAGCCTGTCTAGTTGGTAAGCAATTTCGGTCAGCTTTTCCCACACATACACCACATAGGTTGGGCAAGCCTCTAGAACTGATTTGCATGGATTTATGTGGTCCTATAACACCCAACACATTAGAAGGAAACAAGTATTTCATGTTAATTGTGGATGACTGTACTAGATTCATGTGGGTGTTCATGTTGAAAACAAAGGACCAAGCCTTTGACACCTTCAAGTCTTTTAAAAAAGGCATAGAAAATGAGACAGGATCGAAAATTAAGGCCTTGAGATCTTGTAGAGGTGGAGAGTTCACCTCACAAAAATTTAATAAGTTTTGTCAGGATGAAGGAATTCTAAGACATCTCACTTCCCCTTACACTCCCCAACACAATGGGATTGTGGAGAGGAGGAACAGATCAGTCTTAAACATGACAAGAAGTCTGCTGAAAGCCATGGAAGTCCCACAAGTTTTGTGGGCAGAAACAGTACGACATTCGGTGTATATACTGAATAGGATCCCTATAAAAGCACTACATAACACTACCCCCTATGAAAGACTGAAAGGGGGAAAACCCAGTTTGCATCACCTGAGAACCTTTGGTTGTGTAGGTCATGTAAAAGTCTTGCAACCACATCTTAAGAAACTTGCTGATAGAAGCCAACCCATGGTATATATGGGAGTGGAACAGGGGTCTAAAGAGCATAGGATGTTTGATGTTGATAACAATAGAGTGGTAGTCAGTAGGGATGTGCATTTTGAGGAGGAAATAAAGTGGAACTGGTTGAAGTTCCTAAAAGCAGAGGGTCAAGAAGATCAAATTACCTCATGGCTTTCATGTACAAAGGGACGTATCACATTCTTCTAGAGAAGAAGATGATAGTCAAGATGATGTTGTAGATGATGTCTTAGATGATGGTTCAGGACAGGATACAGTTCATGAATCAAGTGGCTTAGGTGATACTGCTGAGGCTGCTAGGCAGAATGATCAGGATCAAACTGGTGTGAGAAGGTCAGGAAGAACACCAGTGATACCTTCAAAATTTAATGACTTTGTACTAGACGAAAGGATGAGATCTAGAATGAGTGGGGTGGAAGAAAATGAGGGTGTAGAGCTGTTATTAGCCCAGGTGGGAGAACCAATTACTTATCAAGAAGCAGCAAAATTTAAAGTGTGGAGGTTAGCTATGGATGAAGAGATTAACGCCATAGAAAGAAACCAAACATGGAACTTAGTTGAACTCCCATCACATGCAAAGCCTATTGGGTTGAAATGGGTCTTTAAACTGAAGCATGATGCAGAAGGGAAGGTAACCAAGCACAAAGCTTGGCTTGTTGCAAAGGGTTATGTGCAGCAGCAAGGTATAGATTTTGAAGATACCTTTGCTCCTGTGGCCAGGATTGAAACGGTAAGATTGATATTGGCTTTATCTACGAAGATGCGGTGGAAGGTGTACCATTTGGATGTAAAGGCAGCATTCTTACATGGGAAACTGGAAGAGGAAGTGTTTGTAGTACAGCCACAAGGTTATGAAGTCAAAGGGGCAGAACACAAAGTTTATAAGTTGACTAAAGCTCTATATGGGCTAAAACAAGCTCCAAGAGCATGGAACAAGAGACCGGATGAAGTTCTAAAGGGATTAAAGTTTAGAAAGTGCCAAAGAGAGGCTGCAGTGTATGTGAGAAACAAAGGAAGATCTTTGTTAATAGTGGGAGTTTATGTCGATGATTTAATAGTGGCCGGAAGTAGTGTGAAAGAGGTTGATGATTTCAAGTTAGAAATGAAACAAAAATTCGACATGACCGACTTGGGAATGATATGTTACTATTTGGGTATTGAAGTGTCTCAACGAGAGGATGGTATTTGTGTTAAACAGGCTGGGTATGCTAAAAGGTTAGTGAAGTTGGCTGGGTTGGAGGATTGCAATGAGGCAAAAATCCCTATGGAACCTGGGTTGAGGTTTGGAAGCCTGAAGGATGGAAAAGAGATTGATCCAACCAAGTATAGGAAGATAATTGGGTCCTTGAGATACTTGACACAGACGAGACCTGATCTTATGTATCCGGTTGGATACATGAGCAGGTTCATGCAGAATCCCAAGGAGGAACATCTAACGGCAATTAAGCATATTGTGAGGTATATTAAAGGAACATTGCATTTTGGACTTAAGTATGGATGCAATGAAGGAGAGCAGTTGATTGGGTTCAGTGATAGCAACTACTCTACAAGTGATGGTGATGGGAAGAGTACTTCTGGTAATGTGTTCTTTTACAATGGAAGTCCTATTTCTTGGAATTCACAAAAACAAACTACTATGGCATTGTCTAGCTGTGAAGCAGAGTTCATGGCAGCCACATCTGCTGCTTGTCAAGCATTATGGCTACAGGGTTTGTTGGAGAAAATCACAGGTGAATGTCAGGAATCTGTTGTATTAAAGGTAGACAATAAGTCAGCAATTGCACTTATGAAAAATCCAGTTTTTCATGGTAGATCAAAGCATATAGATATCAAGTATCATTTTATTCATGACTGCATTGAGCATAATCAGATTCGAATTGAGTTTGTAAGTGGTAGTATGCAGAAGGCTGACATTCTTACAAAGACTTTGCCTAGGGTGAAGTTTAATGAAATGAGAACAACTCTTGGTGTGCAGGATTTACAAGGTAACTCTTGGAATTAAGGGGGAGTATGTTCGAGTAATTTCAAGAGTTAATACAAAGTTGTTATAAGTGTAAGGACCAATCTTGATAGTTATGAAAGTTTAGGGTTTTATTGTGTATTTCTTAGTATATGTTAGTTACTAACAACGGTTAGTTGTTAACTGATTGAGATTAGATAAAGTGTGAGATAGATATATGTTTACATCATCTTCTCCGTTCGTGTACTAGTAATTTCTTCTTCAATATTGAATAGAGTTTTTCTTCAATTTGAAGGCGTAGCTTAGTAGTTGTAGGACATGACATACAATTCCGTACTATATCGTATCAATATACATATTGAAAAACAACGCGGACACTGGACTACCCTCTTTGATACCAAGTTCGTGGCGAGCCCATGATTTTTTTATGTGGTTGAAAGTTAAAATAGAGACGATAATAATTTTGATTCGTTTGCAGGGCTGGCCCCAAAAATTCCAAAGATAATTTGGGTATGGGCGAGAACTAAAATGGACACCTATAATACGACGTATAAAAAATGTAAACTGAATAACTTGTCTAATATATTAAAATTTATAATATGACAATAATTGGACTAAACTATTCAAAATGTTAATGGACTTTAAAATAAGGTTTAATGGATTAAAATAGTTAGAATGACATTGCGTTTGTTAATGGATTTATTAATAGTTTATAGTTTTTTTTTAAATACATGTATATATATAAAATATATAAAAATTTTAAAAATTCGAGCCTTTGAGAAGATTGGCTTTGGGCAGTTGCCCACCCTGGTCCCCCCGTAGGACCCCCTTGGTTGTTTGTTCCTTCAAAAATTTTATCGTCTAGATGTCATAGACTTTCAATCTGGATTAGTTTTCTACATTTAAATATTAACTTGTATAATACGGTCGAAGTGCCAAAGTTGATCACTAATTGGTTTTCTCACTTGTACAATTGAGATCTTAAATGGAGTTTTTCTTTCCTGTTTTTGTAATTTATGTGTTATTATATTAGATTAGATTTAAATTGAGTAAATGATATTGAGTTATAGTGGTTAGCTTATTAGCTTAAAGAGGGAAGCATTGAGTTTGGGGCCCCAAAATTAAAGGCCTCATTTTTTTATTTTTATATTTTGATATTGGGCATATAAGTAATCGGACCTCCATTCTTCAAATTGAAAACCTTGTTCTCGATTCTTCAACCCTTCATGCAAGGTTGCGGACCACAAATCACCACAAATCGCATGAATTCAAAGCGTTTCTGCGTCTCAGAGGACTCCCCTGCAGTTGCCTATGTTGTAGGCTGCATATTAAAGGCGACCACATTAATAGAAGCAACCCTACGTTAATCTCGGCTTCTCTTAATCTCTTTGAATATTTGAATCTCTTATCACACCGAAGCAACCCCTACTCAACTTAACCTATTTGAATCTCCTTTGAAACAGCTTAGCATCGCTACTCCACTTAGCATAGCACTTAGCATGTTAGTGTGTTAATTGATGAATTTTTGAAGGGTTAATTACTGAATTCGCTTTTGAAGTTTTGCGTTTTCGTCGAGATTGTTTTAGAGGCTGCTTTGATTATGTAATTGTCTAAAAATGATTTGGCATCAAGTTGATCTTGATAGTTCTATAGTTCTAGTTATGCTACTTTGATTAAACTGGTTTGTTCAATCGTTCATCACTCATTAGTTTTGTTTAAATGCTGTTTTGATTGTTTGCTTGAACTGCTTTGATAGTTATGTTTAAATGCTACTTTGATATTTTGATTAGGTTCCTTTGATTAGTTTGTTTGAAGACTGTTTTGTTTAGGTAGTTAGGTTTAGAAGTTGTTTAATTGATTTGGTATTTTTGTGATTTAAAATGGCAAAATCGATTTCTAAAGGAGGATAAAAAAGGATGTCTACTCTACCAACTATAAACATTTAAGTTTATTATTGTTAGTCTTAAGCCCGGATAAAAAAGGTGGATTCTAATAATGAAAAGTTCGGAAAGGGCCTTATTTTTTTAAAAAATTTGATTGGGTCCTCAAAAAACGTTAAGCTAGCTCTGACCTAAACTAATTAAAATATTAATAAGCTCTAAGGTAATGTTTAATAGACTATGATAATTAAATGTTTATGTTGGTGTACGATTCCATCCATGATACCTATTATTCTAGCGTTATGTAAGCAAGCAATTTGCTCAAAGTTCTCATTATTTTGTTTGTATTTTTTTTGAAAATCACATTCACACAGTCACACTTTAGATGAACCAAGTGGATGAAGTTACTTTGTGGAAAACCATATCAAAATGAAAATAATATTATTATAAATTTATGGTAAAAATTACCGACAGAAAACTCCCATCATAGATTTGTCATTTAGCAACTTTTTTGATAAAATAACGTCGCAATTTAAACACAGAAACTAAAAAGTCTCAAACTTCACAACTTTTTTTGATAAAAACCCTTTGCAATAATTGCATCGCAAATGTCAATGTATATATCAATGATCTTTAATCCAACTGGTTAACGTGAAATAGTCATGATATGTAAATAAAGACGAAGTCATGGGTTCAAGTCTCACTTTGAACAAAATGCTCAGAGTTGAGCCAGGAGATTTTCTCAGCAATAAGTTTTCTCCTGTGGTCCTCCGAAGCAGGGTCGTACATTTGCCATTAAAAAAATAATAGTAAGAAAGTTGAAAAAAATTCAGTTTTTTTACCAATTGTAACAAGCATTGACAAAATCATAAATTTTTAAGGGTAGTTTGTCTATTGTAATGTGTTTGAGACAAAATCTTACCCTTTCTTCATTTTCAAAATTTAGGAAGGGGGTGGGAGATTATAGGGTGCGGATGAATTTCCAAGTATATACAACACTAGAAAAACAAAATTTAGGGTGGGCGGTTACCCTCCCTCCTCTTGCCTTAGATCCGCCAATGGTAACAAGTTTATCATGCACTGATGTACAGAAATATTAACATGTTTAAAATTATCACAAGTGCCAAAGGGATTGCAATTTTTTTGGGGGGGGGGGGGG
>BJCM01046997.1:0-35005 GCA_018326385.1 Flaveria bidentis | reverse complement strand
TGCACCTCTGTAAGGTCACCAACTTACATGAGTTGGTGAAAAGGTCCATGCTTTTGGTAACTGTACATTGAGGTCTTGAGTCTGTAAACTTTCTACTTCATGTACTTTATCCTTTTTGTAATAGATAAGGATGTGAGTTATGGCATGTCATAGTCACTAGTCAAAAGGCAATCTGCCTTTTGACTCTACAATTGATTTTGTTTTGTGTCTAGTCAATTGTATCCAGCTGGCTTTAACCCTAACAACTCTTAATGAGTCGTGAACTTCCCTTCATATGCCTGCAAGGCTTTTCATTACTTTCTCTTTCATTAATGCATGCATTCATTCATTATGTTCCTCTTTCATTATCTTAAATCATTCCCTTCATTAAGGTAATACTTTACGTTCATTAACAATATCACACCACGTAAAGTCACATCATCATATGTAATAAGGAACATAACAGATCATAACATACATAAGCATAACATCATCAATCACACATCATCATACATGCATAATATACATCATACATACCATCACGCATTAGCATCAATCATACATCATAACATGCCCATCATAACATCTATGACCTCAAAAAGTCAACTGACATAGCCCCTGGGAACCTCCAAGTCAAAGCCTAGATTTCACTTTTTCATCTGCATTTGTCAATGCTCATCCACATTTGTTCATCCGCATTGACTTTGTTCATCCGCATTTGTTCAATCACGTGAACTTTTCCATATTTGTTCATCTGCATAGACTTTACTCATCCGCATTGACTTTGTTCATCCACATTTGTTCACACTTAGACTCTCATCCGCATTGACTTTACTTATCCGTATTTGTCAATGCTCATCTGCATTTGTTCATACTTAGTTTTCTAAACTTAGGCGTATGAACTACTGTTTGGGCGTATGAGCAGCCTAGGGCACACTGTTCACAAGATTCAATCCCCAAATCTTATCTTTCATATTCTAAGCTTAATTCTTACATTCTAAGCCTTAGGAACACAACCATAACATTATCAAGCATGAACACAGTCCAACATCACATCATAACAGCAACATACACACATTCAACAAAAGGGTAAAAACCCAGTTTTATAAAAACATACATTCATGCATTTTCAGCCCCAAAATCAGTTAAAAACCAGTAAAAGAGGGGTCCTAGAACTCACCTTTGCAGCCTCTTGGGTATGACTTCCTTCAACACCCGTTTGCTGCAGGTTCAACACCTAAAACCTACTGAAACACACACAACCGAACATACAAACACACATAAGCGTACAACCGAGGAAAGGCCAGTTAAGAACACTTAAAAACCATGAATTCTTACCTGGAATTAGAATTTTCAGCATGTTCTTCCTTCTAAACCTTTTAGGACCGTGTACGTACGGATTACTAACTGATTCTGCGCATATACCAACTCAAATAGTGCGGAATCCTATTTGATTGGCGGTCAAATCTGGGAGAACACAATTAAGATCAATCTAGCGATTAAAGAAACGTTATGAATGATTAAAACATGATCAACTGTGATCTATGAAGTTGGAACAGGTCTTCTTGAGTCTCTGGACGGTTAGGGTACGGTTATGTGTGTAGGTATTCGAATTGTTATGTTTTTCCACGTATTAGGTGGTATTTATAGGTTAGGGTTTGCCATTCGTACCACTGAAGCATGTGGTTGATCCATTCGCACGACTGAAGGTCCAGTCGTGAGACTGAGTTAATCTTATGTCTCAATCGTGCGACTGATCCAGTCTCCTGGTTCAGTCGTGCGACTGGTCCATTAGCATGAAGTATTCATGTGTATGGTCCATTAGCATGGTCCATTCGCATGAGAACTTCATACGATTAAATTTGAACATGTTTCTCAATCATTATTGACTAAGAACTATGTACAATAACCTCAAACCTATATAGTTAGTTCAATATGCGTTATCACACAATAAACAATGAAATATTAAACATTATATGTATCAACCACACATTGCATTTTATTCATACCCATTCAATTACATATATGTAGCCTCAAACCAACCTGACATTTTCTTCGGATTAACATATAGCAACTTTAGGCGTGCTAGCTAGTTGAGCTCAAAACCAGGGAGAGTCTTTTGATCGTGTGGAAATCTAAAGTACTCTATACCCTTTTCTCTCTTCATTGCATATACATTCAGATCCTCAAAGTAAGCCCATGCGATGATCTTGCCTGACACCTTTAAGTGTTTCTTGACTTTGTACAGCTTGGTGTAGACATTTGGCTTTTGTGCAGTGCGCATGGCTCGGATCTCAGCAAAACAGGGCGCCCATTCAGCCTTTTTGATGTCAACATCGGTGTTTGAGGCTTGGGCTTGACCCTCATTCTTCTCGAACTCTTTCTCCATATGATCCAGCTTGTCAAATGTATCACTGACGAGAGTATCACCCAAATTGGGGACTACATTTCCCTCTCTGTCAGCATACTCTGGATAATGGTCAGCAGTGACGTCCTTGATCTGGATTTCATCTATGTCATGAGCTCATCGTCACTTGTAACTTCAAAAGTAGCAGCGTCTTTGACAATCTCGTTTGGGTTGAGCCGGAACATCTCAGCAAGCTATTCATCAGTAAGGCCATGAATGATTTCTCCTTCTTCAGGAGTATAGCTTACAGAGCTTCTGACTATCCCTTGCAAATCAAGAATCATTGTAAGTTGAGACTTGAGTTACTGAAGGGGAGTAACACATCAAGACAATCAAAACAATCAAAACATTTGATAAAGATATATAAACATTAATGACATAATATTAATACAAGATTCAAGTACAAAGCTTTCACAAATACATATACTTCTAAGCATTACTTTTGTCTTGTATGGCTGGCTTCTCAGCAGATGGGGCAGAAGATGAGGCTCCTTGGTCTTGATTTCTCTTTGTACGTCTCTCTTGACCCTTAGCTAAGGCAGATGCAGCTGCATCTCCTTCTTCATTATCATCATCATTCTACTTTCCCCTTGTCCCTTCATCTTCACTGGCCTCATCATCATCACTATCTTCATCTCATCATCATCATCATCATCTCCTTCTTTGATCTTGAGGGGCTCATCTTTTGATCCCTTTAACTTGATAATGATAGTCTTGTTAGAAGCCTCCAACTCTTCTATTCTATTTGCTGATTGGACGTTATGCTCCTGGAGTTGGGCAATTTGTTGAGCTTGCTGTGAGATCTACTGTGCTTGGGTAGCGTTTAGCTCCGCAAGCTGACGTAGTTGGGCAACCTTCTCTTCATCAGCAGCCAACAGCTTCAGCACCATACGATAAAGTGCTAACAGTTGTTTCTCTACCCCAATGGGGGGTAGAGATGGTCCTGTGGTGAATGTCGGGTGGGATGATGGTCTGGCTTGGTGGCTGATGGTGGTAGTGGTGGCAGTGGTGAATATGGGTGGTGGTATATGAGTGGGTGGTGAAGGATAGGTTGTAGTGGTGGTGGATGGGAGTGTGGTAATGATAGGTGGTGTGGTAGTGGTGGTGGTGGTGGTAGCTGTGGTAGATGTGGATGTGGTTGTGGTGGTGGTAGTTGTGGTAGATGTGGATGTGGTGGTGGTAGCCATAGTGGTGGCAGTGTTAGTGGGAGTAGATGTAGTCAATGTGAACCTTGGCCTCTTCCCCTTCTTGCCATAGGGTTGGGCCATCCTCTTTCTCCTCGAGCCCTTGGACACAATGGCTCCCCCTTGGCTACTAGGCTGGTCTAGGGTGTAAGATGGATCAGTAGCAGCCTCCCCAAACTCACCCTTGCGTCCACCTACCGCCCTAATCCCTCTCTCGGTGGCAACCACCCTGCTGCCCACCGTCCGAACTAACGACTCCTCATCAGTCTCCTCCTTCTCATCAGGACGGAAGTCCTGATGGAATCTTACTGTATTAGCTCCTCCGTGGGTGGATGGTGGAGATGTAGCATCTATGGTAGTGGCCCTAGGTTCGGTGGGACCAGTATCTCCACCATCATCACTGTCATCATCATCAGAGTCATCGGATAGGAGCACAATTGGCTCAGTATCTGAGTCACTATCATCGTGATGCCACTTCCTCTTCGTTGGCGCCACATAGTCCTCTCGGGCCAAATGCCCAAACAACCTCCTAACTGGGGGCTTCACCTACTTCCCCCGGTAAACCCTCATCCTTCCTAGGGTGGTATCGTCCATCACCTCTAGCGTAACTGCATCCTCTCTCTCCTTGGGCAGCAAAGGAAGCTTCTAGTCGATGATCATCTGTATGAATCGTGGGTACATGCAGAAGCCTTCCTTGCCTTTGGCCTCTATGTTCTCCACCAAGTTAGTGAAGATCATCCTCAAAAATCTAAAAGGATGATTCAGAACCAGAGCCACATAGGCATTCTGGATCTGATCAGAAAGCTCATCAAAACCTACCTTCCTCGAGGCTCTACACCTCAGCAGCACATGGGCTAAGTACTTAAATTGGGGGCACAGGTTGTTCGTGTTGAGCACACCTGCGTTGATGTCCCCCGAGTACTTAGCCCGAAGAAAACATCCTCGAAATGTCAACGGATGCAGTCTGGTAGGGCAATCGCCATTATCTCCCAACTCTAAGACCGTCCTTAGATCCTCGTCACTATGTCAATGGCTTGTCCAAAGATGGAACTCCGAATACGGTGAGGCTCTGAGGACCTATCTACAACAGCGCTTTCCCAGAAAGCCTGCTGTATAGGCCTGTATGGTGTGCACTGAGTGGAGATAGCTCTAAAGATCCTCTCCATAGGAATGAAATAATGCCCGCGAACTCAAATGCGTTCTGGGATGTCAAGTCTAGATGAGCACATATGTTGTGCTTTGTGCTTATCGTCCACCGACTCGCCATACTGCTGTAACACAAGATAGATAAACATTAGAATGTGTGTAACTGAATGACATTTGAATTTACTGGATTTGAATCCTTCTGTTCTGTCGTGCGAATGGACAAGGCGACTGAGTCTGAGTCGTGCGATCGAGCAAGCGACTCGGCTTAGTCATATGCTGTCCCATGCGGTTGACACAGTTATGTGACTGAAATTAGACGCATGGTACAACCGTGCGATTGTGCCATTCGCCCAGCTCAGTCGTGCGATTGAAGTTCATCAGTAAGTCCAATCGCATGACAACCTATGTTTTCATTCAAATTTAAATTTTTAGCAAACCTTGATGTTAGACGTTGTGGTTTGGCTCATTAGTCTCACAATCGTTCCTATCAACATCTAACACATTTTAAGTTAGCGATTTACTTAGTTTTAAGGTTAATTTTCTGTACTAAGTTTATGTTCTTATTAGGGCTCAAATTCATCGATTTAGGGCACGATTTGATGAGTCTTTGAGTGAATAATGCCGCACATTACCTGTATAATCAAGCGAGACCGTTAGAAGCAACAGTAATCAGTCTATAGTAGTATATCAAGATTTTGGCAGAGTAACGGTACAATCGTGCGATTTGCGGGTGATGAATGACTGCGACCGACTCCCCCTCTATTTATACTACGGTTTCCTCCAGTCATGCGACTGAACCTATTCGCACTCTTGAGTCATGCGACTGAGGCTCAGTCGTGCGACTAATAAAGTGATATTTAATTCTGATGTGTTTGGTCTTAGGATATTGGACCGGATTTTTAGTTACAGCTATAGCAGCAAAATTATCAACAAATATAGAAGTTTTAGAGAATTTCAAACCATAGTCCCGCATTTGCTGTTGAATCCAGATTCTTTGCATAGTTCTTCGTTCTTGGAGCCGAAGACTATGTCATCAACATAAATTTGAACAAGCAGTAAGTCACCATCCTTTTCTTTGATGAATAGTGTACAATCAATTACTCCTCTGCGAAAGCCGTGTTTCACAAGATGAGTTTAGAGTTTTTCATGCCAAGCTCTTAGGGCTTGGTGGAGCCCGTAGAGAGCCTTGTTTAGTTTGTAAACTCTGTCCTGATGATACGGATCTTCAAATCCTTCGGGTTGACTGACGTACACTGTTTCTCGGATTTCACCATGAAGAAATGCATTCTTTACATCCAGTTGATAAACTTTAATCTTCATGTAAGAGGCATAGGCTAGGAATATATGGATTGCTTCCATTCTCACCACAGGTGCAAAGATTTCATTGTAATCAATCCCCTCGACTTGTCGAAATTCTTGAACTACAAGTCGAGCCTTGTTTCTGATTATGACCCCTTGGTCATCTTTCTTTCAATTCAAGACCCATTTGGTGCCAATGACCTTAGCACCTTTAGGTCTATCCACCAGTGTCCATACACCTAACTTCTTGAATTGAAGAAGTTCTTCTTCCATGGCACTCACCTATGCCTCATCGTTTAGGGCTTCACTAACATATTCTGGCTCAAATTGAGACACAAAACATCGATATGCACCATCATGAAGATATCCCTTTTCCATCACTGAGGCATAATCAGCTGAGTATAGCTGATTTCTTGTCTAAACTCCTGATCTTACATCCCCAATGACATTGTCCAGAGGATGATAAACATTTAAGCATGATCCAGGAGTGGTGGGACAACTACCTCATTATTCAGGTTGGGAACTCTTGGTTTTGTATCTGAGGCAGTGGGAGTGTGAGGTTTCGGAGTGTCAGAGGAATCAACATCAGATGCTTGTGTACTTTCAGTTGTAGGAACATGTTCCTCCTGATCCACCTGATCGTTCTCCACGTCTTCATCATTAGAGGAAGAGTCACTTACTTCCAGTGCTCCACCTGAATGACTCGAATACTCACCTTGTGAACCTAATGTTGTAGAGTCTTGAGACGGTGTGTTTAAGAAATCATACATCATTTTGGTTGCTAACTCATCTTCAGGAGGGGAGAGAAGGATGTTGAAGGACTTAAAGAATCCATCATAATCGAAGAAGAATGCAGGTCCTTTGCCAACAGGGGGTGGTGTATCTCTGAACGTCGACGTTGCACCACACTTCTACTTGACCCATTGAGTTGTTGTAAACTCTCTTATTCGGTATGTTGTATCCTAGAAAGATTCCTTTTTCAGCCTTCTCGCTAAACTTCCCTGACTGAGTTTTCTCCAGAAGAGTACATGGTGCTCCAAACGGTTCGAGGTACTCTAGATAAGGTTTACATCATTGTAGTAACTCGTAACACAATTTACCATGACGTTTGACCACCAGGTTTCGATTTAGGGTGTAACATGCATTGGCAACTGCCTCATTCCAGAATTGAATGGCCAGTTTCGAGTCTGTTAGCATCGTCCGGGTTGTCTCTATCAAGCTACGATTTTTTCTCTTAGCAACTCCGTTCATTTGAAGAGTGTAGGCAGATGTAAACTGGTGCACAATTCCTTTTTCTTTGTAGAATGCCTCCATCCATTGGTTCTTGAACTCGGTACCATTGTCTGAGCGAACTTGTCGTACCTTCAGCCTGTAGAGTGACTCCAATGTAGTTACCAGTTCTTTGAATGATTCAAATGTCTCTGATTTGGATTTCAAAAACATCGCCCAAGAGAATCTTGAGTAATCATCCGTAACTACATAGAAGTACAAGTCGCCGACAATGCTCCTTGTACTAACTGGACCAAACAGATCCATGTGAAGAAGCTCAAGTGGCAACTTAATGGAACTAACTTTCTTAGCCTTATGAGCCTTCTTGGTCTGTTTTCCTTTCTTACAGGCGACACAGAAATTCGGTAATTGGAAGTTCTTAACATTTACTCCACACACTAGATCATTCTGGATCAAGTGATTCATCTTCCGGGGATTTATGTGTCCCATTCTCCTATGCCAGGAGATGGAGTCTTTCTCTGTTGCCTTTGACAAGAAGCATTGTACTTGATGATTAGTTGTGGAGGCCTTTGATAGATCCAAGACATATAGATCGTTATATCTTGAAGCTGACATTAAGACTTGATCCTTTGGGATTACATAATCCTTATTCAACACATAGCACTTCTTGTTGTCAAAGACTACCTTAAACTCTTTGTCACAGATTTGGGATACAGAGAGTAAGTTATTTTGAAGTTGTTGAACATAGTTTACCTTATCAAACTTCACTTTCTAGTTTCCCACTTCCCCTTGAGCTGTGATGTAACCTCCTTTATTTCCCACAAACGAAACATGTCCTCCTTTAATTTGTTTGACGTTTGAAAGGAGAGACATGTTCCTAGTCATGTGCCTTGATGCTCCGCTATCAACAATCCAGATATTTGTAGTAGCACTATAGCGAACACCCTGCACATTCAAAGGAAATGATTTGTTTAGGTTAGGGACCCAAGCCTTAACTGGCTTGGGTGACCCAGAGGCATCACACATCATAAATTCTACCCACTGTCCATTTGAGGGTGAGGGTAGATCAATCTTCTTCTTGTTCTCATTATCAGATATTTGACTTGATTTTTCCTTCCATAAACCAGTTTTGTGTAGGGCCTGTTTGTGATAAATAGACGTCTGGCTTATAGTTTGAACTTTATGTTCACCAATCCTTTTTGGTGGAGTTATAGAACTCCTTTTAGAAGTCCTTGGTTTTGTGTCATGAAATTCAACTTTCTTCCTTGGTGTCTGATAGTAAGGACAATTAGAAGCGATGTGCCCATACTTTCCACAGTTGTAGCATGATCTACTTTCTATACGTTGGCGGAACTATTTCTATGGGGAAGTGTATGACACATTTGTTGCTTTAGTTTGTTTGAGTTTTGACACTTTTGGGTTAGATGTTTTTAGCTTTTTTAACAAAATTCATTGTTTTAACATTTTGAACATCTTTACCCTTTTGTTTATTTGGACTAAGACATGGTGCACGTGGTTGATTAACTTGTTTGGTCTTTTTGGGTTCAGACTTAGATATGTTAGACCCTGACTTCACCTTAACCTTTTCAAATTGCTCATCCAAATTAACAATAGGCATCTTACCTTTAGATTTTAAAGTGGCCTTCTGCTGTTTAGTGGTAGATTCCACTGATTTACTCGTGGAATCTGGATCACTAACTAGAGGAGTGGACACCACATGATCCTTGGCAGGGTTGTTATTTACTGGTCTACATTTAGCATTTAACACTGTCTCATGTGGTGGTGGAACCACTTTGTATCCCAACCCCTCCCCATTGTTTCGTTCTCTCACTAAGTGCTGGACTATATGAGACGAACTTGTCCAACTGTGCAGTTTTTGTTTTAACGAGTTTACTTTGACTTCCAAAACTGCTTTTTCTTTCTTAGTTTCTTCTAGGGAGTTTAGATAGAACTTTATGTCATTTGCTTGGTTAAAAGCAACAACTTTGGTTTCCCTTAGTTGTTTATTTAAAAGCTCTATTTTCTCTTTATAACTATGCTCATTTTGTTTTAAAATCCGTTTAGCCTCTATGCATAGTTGTAAGTCATTTACTAAGCTATCATTGTGATCTAATAACCTAGAAAATTTTGAATCTATGCTTTCTCTAAATTTATTACATTCATTACAAGCATGATTATCAAAAAGTTGGTCTGTGGTACTTACCTATGAAGACTCGGTTGAATCAGCCATCAGTATAGAGCTTGACTTCTCAGTTGCTGGAGATTCTGAAACTGTAGTTCTGAGATCCTCTTCATTCAGGTGAGTGACCACATTAGCAGTATCTTCATGGTCTGACATTACAAGTTCAACTGCTATATCACCTTCACTTGCAGTGTCATCATCCAAAACTTCAACATTTGCAATGTTTGACTCGCCCGGGGATACAAAACGAAAGCTCCAATCTTGACCTTCGTCATCATGTGCAGTCAACGCCTTAGGATCTTTGCTTGATGATGCAGCGTCACTTGTGGGTTTGTCTTTACAGTTGAATGATGAGAAAGGATTACCATTACCTGTCTTCTTGGGCTTCACACATTCGCGTTTGAAGTGCCCTTTTTCTCCACAGTTGAAACATGTAACTTTGGTTTTGTCGAAACCAAAAGTTGTATCTTTTGTAGCTATCAAGTTCTGTCCAGTTTTCTTCACGAACTTCTTGGCTCTATGAACAACACTTGCCAACGCCCACATAATGTCCATTCTTTCCAATTCATTCTCGTCCACTTGTTCATAATCCTCATCAGCCAGATGACAATTTCCGATCTTTCCTGCAACTAAACCATCATAAGAATGAACAACTACAACTAAGAGGTCCATATGCTCCTTTGCCACTTCCACAGTGATATTCTCGAGATTCTCGGACTTCAACTTCGTAGCATTTGCTTCAGGTGCTATATATTGGGTGCAAGATGACCCTGATGTTTCAGGTCCTGAAGTAGTGGCTTGCGGAGGAGCTGTTGAACTTGACACAAATGCAGTTTGAAGTGGTGCTCCTGAGCTTTTTGATGTGGAAGTTGAATTATACAGAGACGTGTTCTGATCGTAAGATCCTTTCTGAGACCTGTACTTCATCCTCAGTTCTTCCTCCCTTAGTTTCAGGATGAAGTCGTTTCTGTCCAATTTTGCCAGTAGATTGTTCTGTCTCAAATTAGACACAAACGAGTCCCACTTACAGGCAATTTGGCATAGAAAGCACCAGAAATGAAACTTTTACTAGCACCATAATCGAATAACACAGAGGCTAAAGTTTGGTATACTAGAAACGTACCTGAGACAACATCAGGGTCCGTCCTAGCCTCCTCATGCGTCATAGTGAACGCTTTGGCACTCGCCCTCTGCCCTTCTCCTCCAGCCTTCTTTGCTTCTGATCCTTCAGCCCTAGGCTTCTTATAGTCCCTGCTCAAGTGACCATTCTCTCCACAGTTGTAACACCTTACAACCCCGCATTCCCTCGCTATATGGCCAGGCTTCCCACACTTGAAGTACATGTTTGACCCCCATTTGCATTCTCCCGAATGCTCTTTCCCGCATTTACCACACCTCTTCGATCCTTCACCTAATGTGACCACACGTCGGTCATCCACCCGTGCACGCTTATTGTTCGTCGGGACACCAGCCCATCTAATCCTCTTCCCATTCCAGTTCCGGTCTCCACCATTCTTCCTACTCACCTCAGCCACCACCACAGTCCTATCATCATACAACCTCCCCGCCAAGTCAACTACCGACCTAAACGTGATCGGTCGGGCAACGATCATGTGCCTGCGGACATCCGCCAGCAAGCCTTGAATATACCTTTTAATCTTTCATAACAAGGGTTTCACTTGGTCCGGCAGCAGACGTGTCATCTCATTGAACTTGGTGGTGTACTGCTGATGTGTTATCATCCCCGCCTCCAAGTGCAGGAACTCTCTCTCAACCTTGTCCATTTCCCTATGAGGACAAAGCTCCTCAATCACCAACCTTTTCAGCTCAAACCATCTCATCCTCCCAATAGCCCGACTACCCTCAGCCTGGACAATATTGTCCCACCAGCATAAAGCTGAGTCCACGAAAGAGTGGGCAGCAAACTTCACTTTCTGATTCTCTCGTCACTCGCTGATGTTCAGAACAACTTCCATTTCTCTCACCCACCGGTGAGCAGCAGCAGAAGTGTCGTTACCATCAAAAGTAGGGGGCTTAAAACTTTTAAATGCCCCGTATTTACAGCCTCATGCCGCCTCCGGCGTAGGCTCTTCTTCTTCCTTTTCTTCTTCGTCATCATATAGAATTGTCTCAGTCTCGGGCTGTTTTCTTTCGCCCGTAGGTCTACTTCTTTCCTTCCTCTCCCCTTCCCGTACAACATTAATCACTTCAGTCACTACACACGGTAAGATTGTCTGCATGACCTGATGAACTTCTTCCACAATAGCCTCTTTTACTAAGGCTCTCAGATTGGCGCTCTCATCACCGCCCTCCGGATGAGGGGTCTCGGGTTCTTCATGAACCACCTTTTTGGCTCTAGGCCTTCCTCTCGTAGCCCGTGGTTCAACACCATGACCTCCACCACGTGAAGCTTTAGATGATCTACCACTGGCCATCCTCTAACACACACACTGAAAGATTCAAACACCAACATGGTCATTCAAGGGAACATCTCAGTTTATGTCAAGTATAGTAAGTCCCTAATTACAGTGGCCAGTTGTGATTAGCCACTTACTTTACTCTTCATACCCTAAGCATTACCTATCCTGAATACATCAGTATCCAAATGTACATACAACACATAAACCACATAACATTCGCACATAATACCCGTTAACATGAAGAAAATACCTGATGGCATGCAGCTACTCAGACTGGCATCCCTTCCCTTTCCGTCCCATTTTCAATTTAAGTTTAGGTTTATTTTTAAAATTTACCCGTTTCACTTAAACTTTGGCTCTGATACCAACTTGTAAGGCCTCGTTCTCGGGACGCTTACAGCTGACCAATCATTGCTCATAAAACATATAATTACATTTACTTTCATAAAACATCACAACGAAACATTAAAATAACTTTTCATTTCATTATAAATGCTTTTGCAAGTTAATACAATCATTCATTTCAAAACATCATTCATTCACATTACAATGCAAAAACATTAGCAAAAGAATGCCATCCAAAATGCCAAGTAGCTGCCACGCGCCATCCTCAGCAATGCTCACCTGCCAACTAGAAAGTGCATAAAAAGTCAGCGTTGCTAAGTGAGTTCTAGTTTTATAAAAACAATGCATTACCTTCCATTAATTAAAAACATTTTCATTACTATCGCATGTGATCATACATCATACATACATCATGGTAATCATTATTATCTTCATCATCGTTCGTTAGTACATTTCGCACATCTCGCACATATCGTACATATTGCACGTATCACACATATCGCACATATGGAGTAGTCACTAGGACAGACTCCCCCTGTCTGTGTGTGAACTCTTATGGGTTAGCCAAGATCGCACGCTGTAAATAGATATACACATAGTAATTAGGAAATTGCATGTTATTGGAGCAGTCACCAAGACTGAACTCTTACTGTGTGTATGAACCCTTATGAGTTAGCCAAAATCGCACGCTGTAGACACACACACGGTAACAACTCTAAATGAGTCGTGAACTTCCTTCATATGCTTGCAACGCTTTTCATTACTTTCTCTTTCATTAATGCATGCATTCATTCATTATGTTCCTCTTTCATTATCTTAAATTATTCACTTCGTTAAGGTAATACTATACGTTCATTAATAATATCACCCCACGTAAAGTCACATCATCATACTTAATAAGGAACATAACAGATCATAACATACATAAGCATAACATCATCAATCACACATCATCATACATGCATAATATACATCATACATACCATCATGCATAAGCATCAATCATACATCATAACATGCCTATCATAACATCTATGATCTCAAAAAGTCAACTGACATAGCCCCCGGGAACCTCCCAAGTCAAAGCCTAGATTTCACTTTTTCCCCAAAAAGTCAAATAATATTCTAAGTGTTCATCCGCATTTCCCTTTTGTTCAGAAAATATTTCTTTTACTTCATCCGCATTTGTCAATGCTTATCCGTATTTGTTCATCCGCATTTGTTCAGTCGCATGAACTTGTCCACATTTGTTCATCCGCATAGACTTTACTCATCCGCATTGACTTTGTTCGTCCGCATTTGTTCACACTTAGACTCTCATCTGCATTGGCTTTACTCATCCGTAATTGTCAATGCTCATCCGCATTTCCTCATCCACATTTGTTCACACTTAGACTCTCATCCACATTGACTTTACTCATCCGCATATGTCAATGCTCATCTGCATTTCCTAGTCATCCGCATTTCCTCATCCGTATTTACCAACACTTAAGCAGATTTCTAAACTTAGGCGTATGAACTACTGTTTGGGCGTATAAGGAGCCTAGGGCACACTTTTCACCAGATTCAATCCCCAAATCTCATCTTTCATGTTCTAAGCTTAATTCTTACATTCTAAGCCTTAGGAACACAACCATAACATCATCAAGCATGAACACAGTCCTACATCATATCATAACAGCAACATACACACATTCAACATACGGGTAAAAACCCAGTTTTATAAAAACATATATTCATGCATTTCCAGCCCCAAAATCAGTTAAAAACCAGTAAAAGAGGGGTCCTAGAACTCACCTTTGTAGCCTCTTGGGTATGACATCCTTCAAAACCTATTTGCTATAGGTTCAACACCTAAAACCCACTAAAAACACACACAACCGAACATAGAAACACACAGAAGCATACAACCGAGGCAAGGCTAGTTAAGAACACTTCAAAACCATGAATTCTTACCTTGAATTCGAATTTTCAGCATGTTCTTCCTTCTAAACCGAGAGTTTTTTGCTGCTTTTGCTACTTTCTCTCTCTAAAAAACGTAGATCTGGATGTTGTAAGAGTAGAGTGGGCTGTCATGCCCACTTTACACCCACTTTCAAACCTTTTTGTCCTTTTGACACTTTTTACCCTTCATCTAGGGTAAATGTCTTTTTTTTCTTTTTCTTTACTTTATTCTTTCTTTCTTTGACTTTAAAAATAACCGGGTGTTACAAGGTGAGGGTGATTTGAGGTTGTGTGGGTGGTGCAAATGTAGAAGGTGTGGGTTCAACATTGGCTTTTGTTGGCTAGTAGTCACCTTGAGCAATAAGCTCTAACATTTTTGGGACGAGGGTTGTTTCTACCCCTAACAAGCCCACCAGTAGGCTTTCTCATTCTTTAAAAGATATCGGATTTCATCTGTCCCATTTTAAGAATATTACATATTCCCTTAACTGTGAGCCTAGTTCACAGTTAAGAATGTGTTGAACATATCTAGGAAACATATAATACTCTAAAGAGTCCAAGTTTGCAAACAGATTTGTATAAACAAATTGAGAGTATCTAAACTTAACCACTTGAACCATTCCATGGACTATGTAGAAACGATAATCAGGAATTTGGTCCTAGCCTTCATGCTTGTTGGATAGGGAGTGGATAACCACATGAAGTAGATACTTTCATTTGAAGGAGACCTTTCCTTTCTTAAAGGTTCTTTCAAAGTAATCACCTTAATAGCCCATCTATCGGAATGAGTTATCCATAATAGATTTTGGGAAAGACAACTCTCTTTATTCATCATCCAACCTCATATGTGTGTTAAGGGAGCCTGGAGTGATGAAAATTGTCCTGCCCTACACTATGATAGATAGTGTCTTCTCTCCATCCATAATGACCTCTTGGTAGATTCTCTAGAACTCTAAGAGATGGTCTTCATAAAGTGGAGGATCTATGCTGAAGTAGATGAAATAGTTTGATATAGCTTCCTAAGCAAACATCTGAGAAACCATGCTCTTTCTCAAATGTTAACAAAACAACCTGATTGTGTTTCCGATGTAGTGTCATGGAAAAATCGAGTTGGTTCGTGGACCAAGATGGCCATTTTTGAGTAGCTTTATGATAAAGGAAGATAAGAACAAAGGTTTTTTTATGCGTGAATTTAGGTTATGAACTTTTGTAATGAAGAAGAAAGTGAGTTATAAATATATTTATATGAATTAGACTTGAGACAAAGTTAATGCAAAAAAGATAAACTTTGAAATCCGGATGTCGGTTCCACCTTTCAAAAAGTGCCCAAAAATTTAGGTTTTTTGGAAGTCAAAAATCTTACGAAGGTAATCTGTATTCGAAAGTTATGATAAAAGCTTCCTAAGCCAATTTGACTTAGAAAGATATTACTTAATTTGATAAAAATTTGCTTCGGAAGAAAAATACATAGAGTATTTCTACTTCAAATATACATTTGGTTTCGGAAAATATTAAACCTAAAAAATCGTATTTATAAGAGAGCAAAGCTTCTGTTTCTTAATTGCTTTCGAAAGAAAATTGTTCTTTAAAAACATATAAGTACTTAGAAGCATAATAATTTTCCAAAAACAACTTAATGTCTTCACAGTGAAAAAATATCTTAAATTTTTAGTATTCTAAGAAATATCATTTTAAAAGTTTTCTTTCAAAGTTAACTGGGATTATGTAAGTGATGAAATAGACAACTTAAGAAACACATAATAAAAATAATCTTGAGTTTAGTTTAAGAAAATATACTCAAAGTTAATATCCCAATAACTGATACTAAATACTTAAATATTTGCACATCAAAAGATTTTATAAACAAATTAGTATATTGTGTATTTGTGTTAACTTTGACTAGTTTTATCAACCTTTTTTCAAAATAATCTTAATATTTGATGATAAATTGTTTTGTACTTGAGTGCTTCACAGGATTCTCTATAATAGAGATAACACTATTGTTGGCTATATGGATGGGAGTTTCTTTGAAGTTGAATCCATAATCCAACATCTAATTCTGAATTCAAAGCACTTGAGCACAACAGCTTACAGCAGTAATGTATTCTGCTTAAGTAGTTGATGTAAACACACATGATTGTTTCTTACATTGCCAATATAATATCCTTCCACTAAGGAATTGGCATCCACCAAATGTAGACTTTGTAGTCATCTTGTAGCCACCATAGTCACTATCTATATAAGCATACATATTGAAGTCAGAATTCTTTGAATACTAAAGACCTAGTTTTTAAGCACCTTTGAAATATCTGAGAATTATCTCAACAACAAATAGGTGTGACATCTTGGGGTTGGATTGATATCTAGCACAAATGCATGTAGCAAACATGATATCAGCCCTATTGGCTGTGAGATACATAAGAGACCCAATAATAGCGCTATAAAGATGTTCATCTACACACTCCCCCTCATGATCAGGTCCTAGAGAATGGTTTTCGACTATGGGTGTGTTTGCAACTTTACATTTAGTCAAGTTGAATCTAGTGAGTATGTCTTGTATTGAATAATTTATGAAGATACCATTATCAACATGCTTCACTAGAATTCCTAAAAATAAATTTAGTTCCCCCATGACACTCATTTCAAATATATTATTCATCATCTTCTCAAATTATTATTAGAGCTTTGGATTAGCTGAAAACTTGGACCAGCATCTAGTCATTCATTGTTCCTTTATGAATAGTGTTCCATCAATAGTACCTCTCTTGTACCCATGCTAAAAGAGATACTGAGAGTGTGTCTCATACGACTTTCTTGGGGTTTAGTGCAGCCCATAAAGAGCATTATCAAGCTTGCTGACAAAATAGGATGATCCATGTCTACAATGCTAGGTGGTTGTTTGACATACACTTTCTTATCAATCACCCCATATACGAAATCACACTTGACATCAAGTTTGTAGAGCTTGAAATTCTTGGATGCAACAAAAGTAAGAAATATCCTAACAGCTTCAAGTTTTGCTACCAGAGCAAAAACATTTGTATAGTCAGTCCTCTCTTCTTGTGTATATCCTTGAACAACTAGTCTTGTTGATGACAAGTCCTCTATCATCTTTCTTGTTCCTAAAAAACTACTTGGTACCTATCATGGTTTTCCCTTAAGGAAGAGCACGTAGGTTCCAAACCTTTTGCCTTTTGAATTGAATCAACTCCTTCTACATTGCTTCAACCCAATTTCCATCCTTCAAGATTAAAAATACTAAATCAAGATAAACAACCAATCAGGATCAAAACATTTCACACTAGTGGTGTGCTTATTGAAAGTCACATTGGCTATGAGACACTTTGAGTTGCTTTCCTTTTAGGCATGCAACATAATAATTATCATTTGTAAACTCTTCCTTTGGCATTTCAGTTACCAAATCATTCTTAATTAATTCATTCATGATTTTAAAGTTTATTTGGCATATTTTTTATGCAAGATGAAAGATCTATTACTAATTGCTTTATATAGAAAGCAAGAAACTTCTCTAGAAGAGGATGTTTTTTTGAAGTCTATCTTGTACATGTTCCTTTTCCTTGGGTATTTGAGCACGATATGCTCTTGAGGAATAACCACCCCGGCTTGAGAACAATGAACTCATGCTTAATAAGGAGCATGTTGTGTCTCTGATCACAAAATTAGGATACACTTAGTAAATTGTACTCAAGATCCTTGTCAAAATTTACCTTCTTAATGCTAAGCTTACCATTTGTGACTCTGTCCCTTCTAGTAATGTAGCCACCTGAATCTCCTTTAAAATCAACTGGCCCTCTATCAATTTTCTCAAAATTTTAAAGCAAAGAGCCATTGCCTGTCATGTGTGTAAAACATCCACTATCAATAATCCATACATTTCATTTGGTATTTAGTTGTTCCTGCGCAAAAAGAGATGGTTAGTTACTTTTGAAAACCCAAGCCTTGTTGGTCTTGGGCTTGTCAAAATGAATTGAAGACAATCCAATAGTGATTGATCCTATATGCAAGTTCTGAGTATTATTTGTTGTTGTTGATGAGTAACTTTCAGTCACATGGTTTCCATATATGTTCCATACCATGTTTGAAAGACTAGACTTAACCTTCAATGTTTTAGAAGTTTTGATAATTTCGAAAGTTTTGGAGACTGACCCTTCAAAAGAATTTGCATCCACTGTAGCAGACTTCAGTAGTTCTAAGCATTCCTTTCTTTCAAGACCAATTTATCTTTAGAAGGAAAGTTTTCACTTGTCATCTTCTTCACTTTAGAGCTTTTGGAAAGAAGAGATTTTCACTCCAAAGTTGTATTCCGTTTCTGCTTCTTAGAGGATTTGTTCTTAGTCATGTGGATAGTGTTTTAGGATTGTAGATGCAATACATAGCTAAATGAGAAGTACTACCATACATGATGCATTCATTTGTCTTACTTCCGATAGTCTTCTTTTGAGTAGAAGGTTGGGCTTAATCACTTTCCACTTCCATCTTTATCTTCATAGATGATGCAATAGTCTTCTTAGGGTGAGGCTTGCTTTTTGGACTGGATGGTTCAGGTTGTGCAATAGGGGTGCTTATTTGACCAGACTTCCTTTCTTGACCAAGATAAGTTGGACATAAACTAGGATTCCTGGTACTAGAGTCCATAGTTGAGTCTTCAGTCTTTACCACTTCAAATTCAGCAGAGATAGAGACTTATTTCTGCTTAGAGTTAAAAGTGTCCTGGATCTCTTGGGTTTTCTTTGACTTTCTCTTGGTTTTGCTGATTAAGTTCTTTCTTTTAGACTTGGTCATCTTGGTTCTTTGACTAGTGACCCTTCTTAGTATGACCCTTTTTCACTCACCTTAGGTCCATCCTTCACTATCTCCTCTTCATCTTCATCCTCTTCTTGAGTGAGGTCTATGAAAGGAAGCTTATCTTGATAAGTTCCATACCATGGAGATCTTATAGATAGTATAGTGTGTGGAGGAGCTATCTTAGTAGATCCTAATCCTTATTTGTTCTTATAATAAATCTTTGCATGAAAGGATGAGTATATAATGTCCTTGAAGGTCTTTTCTTTAAGAACACATATTTTACCCTGGCTTTACTGATCACAAGCTCAGCCTAGCATTCTGTTAGTTTGGTAGTGAGATCTTTATTTTGGGTGTTGTAATTTTTGTGCTCATGCTTAAGAGTTGAAATTGCTTTCTCTAGATCTTCTATTTTAAGTTTATAATCATTCTTAACTCTTTTAGAATCAGTTTTTAAAATATTGAAGGACTCAAGGTTAGATCTCATTTCCAAGTTATAGAACCCATATCTATTTGCTTTAGTAATACATTCAAGAGTACAAAGATGTTCTAATACCTTGGCTTCTTTATGATTAGCCATCAATTCTTGGTTTGAAGAAACATCTTTAACCTGAAAGCTCTAGTCAAAGCCTCCGTTTTCAACAGCAACTGTAGTTGGCTACTTGGGTTTATCAACCTATGGAGTTGTATCATTATAGTTTGATCTGGATTTGTGTTTGGCCATCATTTGTTCTTGGTTCCTTGCACTCTCTAGCAAAGTGTCCTATTTGGATAGAATTGTAAGACTTCACATTGTTTTTATCTTATCCAAACTTTCCACTATTTGCATTGCTAGGAAACTTTCTACTTGTACTCTTGTAGAAGTTTTTGGCCTTGTGGGTGAGAAGAGTGTTGGGTTAGGACCGTATAAGTACGGAGTACTAACAGATTCTGCGTTTAACCAGATCAAATAGTGCGGAATATTATTTGATTGGTGATCCAATGAGTGAGAATGATAACCCGATCGATATAAGAATGACCTAAACGTTAAGAATGAGTAGAAATCGATCAAGATCAAACAATGAAGTTGGATTTGTTGTTCAAGATGCTCTGGATGGCTAGGGTTTATGTGTATTCGAAGTATCTCTCCAAGTGTTATGTTTTTCCATGAATTAAGTGGTATTTATAGGTTTGTAGTTTTCATTCGTACGACTGAACCATTAGCATGGTTTAGTCGTGTGACTGACTCATGCGATTGATTCATATGCACGACTGAAGGTTTAGTGGTGCGACTGAGTCAATCTTATGTCTCAATCATACGACTAATCCAGTCTCCTGGTTCAGTCGTGCGACTGGTCCATAAGTATGATATATTCATGCGTATGGTTCATAAGTATGGTCCATTAGCATGAATAATCACCCGACTAGGTTGAACACATTACTTAATCATTATTGACTAAGAACTATGTACAAGAACCTCAAACCTATATAAGAAGTTCATACATACGAATCAAAGATAAATAAACATCAAAGCATATATCATACTTCATTACATCATTACATTACAAATATGTAAGACATGAAAGACTTTTACATTTAAGCACTTAAACTAGGAACATCATGTATCTACAAACTCCCCCTTGGACCTAGTTTACCCTATTATCTGACATTCTTCATATGTTCTTGAAACTTATTGTACTTCTCTTCTCTGTTGACTCCTGTGTGTATCTCAAACGCGAAGCAGAGCCGTATAACATGTTGGAATTGGAGAGCTTGTACAATGTCCTGCGTGTCTTAGAACAGTGGCCACTTGTATAGTGTGTAAACCTCTTCAGCAAACAAGTTGGTAAGCCATATTGGGTCAAATACCCTAATAGTCTCTATATTTCCACCTTTGTTTAGAACTATGATCGCTTCTCCCGTCCTCCAATCATAATACCACCATTTGAAGTGTGGAGTGAAGTCCTGAGGCATCTCCCGTAAAGGAATCTTAGATATTATGCTTGGGGGACTCCACTTCAACACTACCTTAGATCTTCCAGAGATAGGATCAACTTCAGTCTTATGAATAAAACGTTTAGGTTGTTGAGGCTTAAAGTTGACCCATCTAGTGTGGTATTCTTTCTTAAGAGCTGTCTCAAACCATCCCGACATCTTTCTCGGGTTGGCATACAAAAGATCTAAATTAGCCAATCTATTAAGCTCAAAACCAGGAAGAGTCTTCAGATCATGTGGATATCTAAAGTACGCAATCCCTTTCTCTCTTTTAATAGCATAGACTTCCAAGTCTTCAAAATATGCCCACACGATAATCTTGCATGACACTTTTTGATGTCTCTTGAAGCTGTAAAGTTTGGTGTAGGCATTTTGCTTTGGCGGTGCGTGTTGGGCTTTCATTTCAGCAAAACCAGCTGCCTATTCAGCTTTCTTAATATCAACATTTGCATCTAAAGCTTGAGCTGTACTTTCCTCTTTCTCTTTTTCTTTCTCCATTTCCTCCAACTTATCAAAAGTATCATTACAAAAAGTTTCACCCAAGTTGGGGATAGCGTTGCCCTCAGGGTCAGTGTACTCAAGATAGTGGTCAGCTGTGACGTCTTCAATCTCTATTTCATCCACATCCTGTAGCTCCTCATCACTTAAGACATCAACTTCCGAAGCATCTTTGACAATTTCATATGGATTTAATTTGAACATATCAGCCAGCCGCTCATAAGTCAGATCATGGATGATCTCTCCTTCTTCAGGAGTATAGCACACAGACCTTCTTAAAATCCCTTGGAAGTCAAGAATCATAGTTAGCTGCGTCTTGACTTGCTGAAGGGGAACGACATCATATTCATCTGGCTGTTGAGCTTCATTTTTGCCTTGATCGGGTGTCTCTTCAGCTTGAGGAGCTGAGGACAAGGCTTTTTGATCCTGATTTCGCTTGGTGCGCCTCTCCTTTGCTGATAGATTTGAGGTTGATGCAACACCATCACCTTCTTGATCATCCTCATCATCATCGTCAACTCCTTTTCCCTTTCCACTTCCTCCCGCTTCCTCCTCATTATCATCTTCTTCATTATTAGTAAGCTCGTCATCATCATCCACATCATCACCATCATCATCACCCTCTTTAATCTTCTTGTTCAGCCTTAGCATAATCTTCTTGTTCCTTTTCTCCAGTCCCTCAATCCTTTTCACCAAGGCCATCACCAACTCATTTTGACTCTTTAGTGCATGGTGAGCTTCGCCTAAAGCTCTCTCATACTATGCATTCTTCTCACTGTGCTGGGCTATTTGCTTGGCTTGAGCTACATTTACCGCCATCAGCTGGCTCATCTGAGTAGCTCTCAAATCATCAGTTGCGATCAGCGTTAGTATGATGCGGTTTAGGCTTTCCAATTGTTCCTCTAACCCGACCGTGGGTAGAGTGGAGCCATGTGTCATTAGGGATTGGGTGGATGTACCGGCTTATTGAGTGGTGGTTGTGGTGGTGGATGTGGTGAAGATGGGAGGAGGAATGGTAATGGATAGTGGTGCAGTTGTGTTGGGTAGTGTGGGTGAGGTGGAAGGAGGTGTATAAGTGGTGGAGGGAGTATCAGTGGCTGTGGGAGTGAGAGTAGGTGAAGTGGTAGTAGTGGTTGTGGTAGTGGTGGTGGCTGTGGTAGTGGCAGTTGTAGTGGCAGTGGCTGTGGTAGTGGTAGTGGCGGTGGCTGTAGTGATTAGAGTGATCCTCTGCCTCTTGCTCTTTTTGATATGGGGTTGGGCCATCTTTTTCTTTCTTGAGCCTTTGGCAATATGGGCTCCCCTTGAGCTGATAGGCCGGTCAGGTGTATAAGGAGGATCAGTGACCTCAGGATCATCACCTGAAGTACCAGCTAGTCGTCCACCAACCGCCTGTATCCCTTTCTTGGTAGCCATAACCCGGCTACCTGCTTGCCTAACAAGAGGCTCATCATCTGACTCTTCTTCTTCATCTAGTAGAAAGTCAGGGTGGATATCTACCTCTTTAGAGCCACCTAGAGCATCTGAGGTACCTTGTGGAGATGGTGTAGATATAGTAGAAATGCTACTGGCCCTTGGTTGACTCGGACCAGCATCTTCACCACCTTGACCATCATCAAGGTCGTCATCATCATCGTCATCTTCTTCAGTGTGAACCAATATGGGTTGAACATCAGAATCATTGTCGTCGTGACGCCACTTCTTACGAGAGGGCGCCACATAATCCTTGTTGGCCAGATGACCAAAAAGTCTCCTGACCGGGGGCTTTACCTGCTTCCCTTGATACACCTTCATTCTTCCCAAAGTAGTGTCATCCATCACCTCTAATACAATAGCATCATCCTCCTCCTTCGGTAGCAGAGGAAGCGTCTCGTCTATGATCATCTGTAAGAACCTTGGATACATACAAAAGCCTTCCTTGCCCTTGGCCTCGATGTTCTCTATCAGGTACGAGAAGAGCATGCGGGAGAAACTGAACGGGTGGTTCAGTACCAATGCAACGTATGCATTCTGGATTTGGTCAGACATCTCATCGAATCCTCCTCGCATTGAAGCTATGCACTTTAGGATAACATGAGCTAAGTACTTGAATAGGGGGCACATGTTGCTCTTGTTGAGCACACCTGCATTGATGTCCCTAGCGTACTTTATCCTTAGAAAACATCCCCAAACAGCCAGGGGATGCAGCTTGGTTGGGTAGGCACCGTCCTCACCCAGATCCAAGACTCGCCTCAGATCATCTTCAGTAATCCGAATCTCTTGTCCGAAGATGGAGATCCGAATACAGTGGGGCTCAAAGGACTTGTCGACCGAGGCACCTTCCCAGAAGGCCTATTGTATCGATCTGTATGGAGTGCAAGGTGTACATATGGCCTTGTAGATCCTCGATCTCTGTAGAAAGGCTATAATCCCAATGAACTCAGAAGCGTTCCGAGATGTAGCATCTAAATGAGCATAGATGTTGTGCTTCGTGCTCATCGTCCATCTATCAGACATGTTGCTGCAACACAAGAAATATATACATTAGATTCGTGCATAAGAGATGACAATTGGAGCTTAAACTGTTTTGATTAAACTGGTTCAGTCGTGCGATTGAACCATACGACTGAGTTTTAGTAGTACGATTGAGTTCAGTCATTCGATTGAGCCTGCGTCTGAGCTTAGTCGTATGCTATGCCATCAGTCGTGCAACTGAACCCATACGCATGATTCATTTGTGAAATTAAGTCATACACCCAGCTCAATCGTGCGACTGAAGTTCATCAGCATGTCCATTCGCATCCTTCACTGTTGAACACCATGGATTTGAATCTTTGTCAAATGCATGACATTATACTTCGTGTTTAGATTCATTTGGACCATAGAGACTCGAAATAGTACTTAGTTTCATTTAAATAAACATTTGTGTTCATTTAAGTGGTCTATTCTTAGGATTTAGTTTCGGTTCTAGGTTTTAGCATTATCGGTCCTTAAAGGTGCGGTTAAGATATTCATTTTGATCGATTTCAGTTGCAAAGTACCTGTAGATGAGTAGAAAACACGTTAGGATCACAATCAGGCAGTAATCTTAGTTAAACAAAATTTGAGCAGAGTATGTGTGTATGGGCGGTTTCAGAGAGTTTTGAAGGATGGTAAGGGTTACGACCGACTGACCCCTTTATTTATACTGTTTTAAGTTTCAGTCGTGCGACTGGACCCATACGCATTCTCCATTCATGTGACTGGGGTTCAGTCGTGCGACTGGCTTATACTCCTTCATCCATAAGTACGATTGGTTCAGTATTGTGGTCCAATTGCATGGTTGTCCCATACTAATGGTCCAATCGTGTGACTGGCTCATACTTATGGTTCAAACGTGCGATTGGCTCATACTTATGATTCAGTCGTGCGATTGGCATGACCTCATACACTTTCAAGCACTTAAAATTTTAACTTTTGATATATAACATTATGAACTATGATCATTTCAGACATGACCCTTTTAATTTAATATCATTTGATCATCTCAGACGTGATCCATTTAGTTTAAAATTGATTGGTCACCTCAAACGTGACCCCTTTTAGTGGGTGATTCACAGATTTCATCTAGTTGTATAGTCCGATATTTACGCAACAAACAAAAAAACTAAACATAGAAAACAACTTAATATTTAAAAGAAAACAAGACATATTTTTGTGGTTTTGGGTTTGAGATGGATGGGAACCTTTTAGAATACATCTAACCGATTTTACTTCCTTAGCAGAACAACTTCAAGTTAATTTAATTATTATTGAAAAGATTAATTATGGAATCATACAGGTATATCATAATCATTTGGGACCTTTTTAATATGCACTTTGATGCTAGATTCTTGTTTTGTCTGAGTCAATAGCACTTTCAAGAAATCATACTAGAGCTATAAGATGCACACAATGATTTTGGCTATCAAGAGTTGTAGCCACAATGATTGTTAGTATATTTGTCCACTTAAATTCATACATAGATTTTTGACTCACATTGGTGATGAATTAGGTTTAATTATTTCAACAAGCATTTGTGGATCCCACACACAAATGGTAATCATCATTCCTCAAGAGATTTTTGAGCGGTCTACGGGTATTGGACAAGAAGAAACTATTCTAAGAGCTTTCAAAGAGATGCCAAGCCTCAGGTCAGTGCCATCGCATAGCAGAGAGGCGCAAACAATAATGAATTTTAGAATATTTAGGTTATGCTTATCCTCAGGTCAGTGCCACCGCATAGCAGAGAGGCACACAATCTATCTTCTTGTTAGAGCATTTGTTTTCTTTTGCACATAACTCACCATTAATATTACTAATTAGCTTGATTACACTTAGAAGTTTTTCCATGTGCTTTGCTCATTTTTATGGTCATCCGCACACATTTGTGGCGTTTATTTTGCTCATCACCCTTATTGGAAATGCGTTGATTGTGTTAACCTATGATAAGATGTGAACCCATAGTAAGTTGAACAAATTAGTTTGAATTTAATTCACCACTGAAGTCTACTCATCTATTGTGTTAAATCTACCGACACATCATATAATGAACTAGCAACCTCTAGGTCTACTATCTCTATGTTACCTCAGTAGCAGACTAGTTTTACTATCATTTTCCTTTTGTTGTGTTTAGACTTCTCAGACTTGTAATTTGAATATAGCATGTTGAACATACTAGTTTTGAAGTCCTAAACAATTTGTTCCCTATGTACTATCATTTTCCATAAACTTTGAATCAAATCACATATTTGATTTCATTTCTTTCAGCTAATCTACCCTCCCCCTCGTTTTTTAAGTGAATAAATACTACAAAGTAAAACTAAACTAAACTATTCTCCCCCTAAAATTCTAAAACTAAAAACTTTTTGTGTTTTTGGATTTTAAAAGAAAGGAAAATAAAATAAAAGAAAATAAATAATAAACTAAGAAAATTCTTGTCGGACTGAGAACTTTCTTCTTCTTGAATCACATAACCTTTCTTTTTCACGCCATTAACCTCTAAAAGATACAAAAACCAAGGTTTGTCAAATGCTTTTGTGTAGAGGTCGGCGCATTGAAAATCCGTATTAATTTTAACAACATCAATTAATTGTGTTTCAAAACAGTCACGTATAAAGTGATATTTAATACCGATGTGTTTAGTTTTTGGGTGTTGGACCGGATTTTTAGTTACAGCAATTGCAACAGAATTATCAACAAAGATAGTGGTGTTAGAAAATTGCAAACCGTAGTCGCGCATTTGTTGTTGAATCCAAATGATTTGCGAATAGCAACTTGCAGCAGTAACATATTCAGCTTCACATGTTGACAGAGCAACTGATGTCTGCTTCTTCCACTGCCAGGTGACTAACCGTCTACCAAAGAGCTGACATCCCGTTGATGTTTACTTGTAATTCATCTTGCAACCACCATAGTCTGAGTCACTATACGCTGTAAGCTCAAAGTCATCATCATGAGGATACCACAACCCGAGTGTTGGAGTACCCTTTAGATAACGAAAAATCCTTTTAACTCTAATAAGATGATTTACTTTTGGTTTAGCCTGATATCAGGAACAGAGAAACGTGACGTACATATTATCAGGATGAGAGGCTGTGAGGTACATCAGAGATCTGATCATTCCTATGTACATGGTGGCATCAACCAGATCACCATTTTCGTCGGGTGCCACGCCATGGTTCGTGGCAAGTGGAGTTCCAACAGCTGTAGCATTCTCCATGTTGAATCAACTGAGGATATATCCTACATATTTGGACTAATGTAGGAATATTCCTTTTGGTGTCTAATCCACCTGTAATCCAAGAAAGAACTTTATCTCCCCCATGGCACTCATCTCAAAGTCTACTTTCATTACAGATTCGAATTCCTTACATAATTCTTCATTTTTGGAACTGGAGATTATGTCATCCACATATATCTGTACCAGTAGCAAATCACAATCCTTTTCTTTAATAAATAACGTGTAGTCAATAACTCCTCTGCGAAAACCATGTTTCACTAGATGAGTTGAGAGTTTCTCACACCAGGCTCTAGGGGCTTGATGGAGCCCGTAAAGAGCCTTGTGCAGTTTGTAAACTCTATCCCGATGATATGGATCCTCAAATCCTTCCGGTTGACTGACGTATACTGTTTCATGGATTTCACCATGAAGGAATGCACTTTTCACATCCAATTGATAAACTATAATCTTCATGTAGGATGCATAGGCTAAGAAAATACAAATTGCTTCCATCCTTGCCACCGGTGCAAACAGTTCATTGTAATCTATGTCTTCGACTTGTTGAAACCCTTGAACCACAAGTTGAGCCTTATTTCTAATTATAACCCCTTGGTCTTCTTTCTTACACTTCAACACCCATTTAGTGCAAATCACTTTAGCACCTTTTGCTCTGTCCACAAGGGTCCATACTCCTAACTTCTTGAACTGTAGGAGTTCTTCTTACATAGCACTAACCCATGCCTCATCGTTTAGGGCTTCATTTACATATTTTGGCTCAAATTGAGACACAAACATTCGATATGCACCATCGTGAAGATATTCTTTTTCCATGACTGAGGCATAATCAACTGAGTATAGCTGATTTCATGTCTGTACTCCGGATCGAACGTCCCCAATGATATCGTCCAAGGGATGATAAACATTAATTCGAGATTCGGGAGTGGTGGGTACAACTACCTTAGTATCCAGATTGTGAATCCCAGGTTCAGTATCTATAGCTGTTGGAGTATGAGGTTCAGAAGTGTCAGAGGCATCAAGATTTGATGCTTGTGTACTTTCATTGGTGGGAACCTGTTCCTCCTGGTCCATATTTTCAGTCTCAACTGCTTCATCATCAGAGGACGAATCACTTACTTCAAGCTCTCCCCCTGAAGGGCTAGAAGTATCATCTAATGGAGCCATTGAAGTCGAGTCTGGTACTAGAGCATTCAAAACATTGTACATCATCCTAGCAAACAGCTCGTCATCAGGATGACAAGGCGGTAGATTGAAAGATTTAAAAAATCCATCAAAGTCAAAGAAGAAGGAGGGTCCTTTTCCAGCAGGGAGGTGGTGTATCTTTGAACATCAACATTGCACCACACTTCTACCTAACCCATTGAGTTATTATAAACTCACTTGTCTGGTATACTGTATCCGAGAAAGATACCTTCGTCTGCCTTCTCACTAAACTTCCCAGTATTAGTCTTCTTTAACAACATGCACGATGCGCCAAACGGTTCTAGATATTCCAGGTTTGGGTCGCTGGAGCAGTTCATAACATGTTTTCCCATTTCGTTTGACCACTAAGACTCGATTGAGCGTGTAACATGCATTAGCTACTACCTCATTGCAGAATTGAATAGGCAGTTTAGAGTCGGCTAGCATTGTCCTGGCTGTCTCTATCAAGCTCCTATTTTTCCTTTCAACAACCCCATTCATCTGTGGAGTATAGGCAGAAGTAAATTGATGTATAATTCCTTTCTCTCTACAGTATGCCTCCATCCACTGATTCTTGAACTCTATGCTGTTGTCTGACCGAATTTGCGTTACTTTCAACTTGTAGAGTGATTCCAAAGTAGTTACTAGATGTTTGAATGATTCAAAAGTCTCTGATTTGGATTTTAGAAACATCACCTAAGAGAATCTTGAGTAATCATCAATTACTACAAAGCAGTACAGATCTCCAGCAATGCTCTTTGTGCTTACCGGGCCAAACAGATCCATATGTAGAAGCTCGAGAGGAATATCGATAGAATTAACTTTCTTTTCCTTATGAGACTTCTTGGTATGTTTCCCTTTCTTACATGCTATGCAAAAATCTAGAAGCTGGAAATTGTTGACAGTTACTCCATTAATTATATCATTCTGAACCAAATGATTCATCTTCCTTGGATTAATGTGTCCCATTATCCTATGCCATGAGACTGAATCCCTCTCTATTGCCTTTGACAAGAAGCATTGAACAGTGTGATCAGTTGTGGAAGCTTTTGATAGATTCAAGACATACAAATCGTTATATCTTGAAGCTGACATTAGAACTTTATCCTCCTCAATCACATAATCCTTCTTCAACATGTAGCACTTCTTGTTGTCAAACACAACTTTGAATCCTTTATCACATATCTGGGAGACTGAAAGCAAGTTGTTCTGTAGTTGTTGAACATAGTTGACCTTGTCAAACATCACTTTCTCGTTTCCCACTTCGCCTTGAGCGATGATGTAACCTCCTTTATTCCCAGCAAATGATACATGTCCCCCTTTAATTTGTTTGACGTTAAAAAGGAGAGACGAGTTCCCGGTCATGTGTCTGGACGCCCCACTATTAATAATCCAGGTATTAGTTGTAGATACATGTGTACCTAGTTTAGGAGCTGAAATGTAAAATGTCTTTCATGTCTTACATATATGTAGCAGAATGGGTATGAATGAAATGTAATGTGTTGATGATGCTTATAATGTTTAATATTTCATTGATTATTGTGTGATAACACATATTGAACTAGTTATATAGGTTTGTGGTTGTTTACATAGTTCTTAGTCAATAATGATTGAGAAACATGCTTAAACTTAAACGTGTGAAGTTCTCATGCGAATGGACCATACGCATGAATACTTCATGCTAATGAACCAGTCGCATGACTGGACCAGGAGACTGGATCAGTCGTACGAGTGTAACATGAGATTGACTCAGTCGCACGACTGAAAATTTAGTTGTGCGGATGGATCAACCGCATGCTTCAATCGCACGAATGAACCATGCATCTGGTTCAGTCGCACGAATGGAAAACCCTAACTTATAAATACCACTTAATTCGTGGAAAAACGCAACAATTCGAATCCCTACACACTAAATCGTACCCTAGCCGTCCAGAGACCTAAGATAACCTGTTCCAAGTTCATAGATCGTAGTTAATCATCCTACAATCATTCTTAACATTTAGATTCATTCTTAGATTGATTATACTTGCGTTCTCACTGATTGGATCGCCAATCAAATAGGATTCCACACTATTTGGTTTGGTATACACGTAAATTAGTTAGTACTCCGTACCAAAACGGTCCTAACATTAGTGATAGTGTTGTAACGGACACCCTGCACATTCAAAGAAATTTATCAGTTCAGATTTGGAACCCAAGCCTTAACTAGCTTGGGTGACCCAGAGCAATCACACATCATGAACTCAACCCACTGACCTTTAGAGGATGAAGGCATATCTTTCTTCTTCTTTTCCTCACTATCAGACTCTACATTTGATTTTTCTTTCCATAAACCAGTTTTATGTAAGGCCTGTTTGTGGTAAACTGACGACTGGCTTATGGTTTTAACTTTATGTTCACTAATACTCTTAGGTGGAGTATTAGATCTCATTTTACAAAAACTTGGTTTTGCAGCATAAAGTTCAATTTTCCTTTTGGGTGTCTGATCATAAGGACAATTAGGAGAGATATGTCCTCATTTTCCATAACTATAGCATGATCTCCCTTCTACAGATTGTAGAAAATTTTTATGTGGTGTTGAGTTTGGTAAAGGTGTGAGATGTGTCTGGTTGGGTTTTGTCACTTCTCTTTTAGATGTTTCAGCTTCTTTAAAAAAATTAATTGTTTTAACATTTTGAAAGTCTTTCACTTTCATTTTATTTGGACTTTGATGATTAACACGTTTATAGTTAATTGGATTAGTCATTTTGGGTTCTGATATAGACGTTTGTGAACTTGACCCTAAATTAACCCTTTTAATTCTATCATCCAAATTCTCAACAACCATCTTTTCTTTTGATTTCAAGGTAAGATCCTTTTGTTTAGTGACAGATTTCATAGGTTTACCCATAGAATCAGGATCACTAACCAAAGGAGTGGACAGCACATGATCCTTTACTGGGTTATTATTGATTGGTCTACATTTGGTGTTCAGAAGGATTTCATGTGGTGGCGGTACTACCTTATAACCCAAACCTTCCCCGTTATTTTGTTCTTTCACTAAGTTTTGAACTATGTGAGAATAACTAGCCAAACTATGCAGTTTTTGTTTTAAGATTCAACTTCGACTTCTAAAACTGCTTTTTCCTTTTCGTTTCTTCCAAAGAATTTAAACAAAACTTTATATGTCATTTTCTTGATTTAAAGCAATAACCTCGTTTTCCCTTAGTTGTTTTCCCAATAGTTCTACTTTTTCTTTGAAACTACACTCATTTTGTTTTAAAATATGGTTAGCCTCAGTGCAGAGTTGTAAATCATCTACTAAATTATCATCGTGTTCTAATAACCTAGAAAAATTCAAATCAATGCTTTCTCTAAATTTGTCACATTCAGTACAAGCATGCTTTTCAAATAATTGATCTTTGGAACTTACCTGTGATGAATCAGATGAATCAGCCATCAAAGCAGAGTCAACCCCTTTGGTGACTGGGGATTCTGAAATCATTGCTCTGAGCTCTTCCTCAACAAAGTGATTTACAACATTCACAGCTTCATCGGTATCTGATATCGCTTGCTCAGCTGTTGCACCCTGAAAGGATCATACATGTCAATTCAATGGGTGAGTTGATGGTTGTTCTGCTAGATTCCCACAAGTCCAAGAACTAATGCGGATGAAGATCCTGTAGTAGTAGAAGTATTGGCTTACCGCATTTGTCAATGTGGAAGGCAAAGAACAAATGCTGACAAGTATTTGTTCTTCCGCATTAACAAATGCGGAAGACAAAAAGTAATGCGGACAAGATTATGTTCATCCGCATTTGCCAATGCGGATGACTTGACAAGAATGCACACAAGTATTTGTTCATCCGCATTACCCAATGTGGATGACCAACATACTAATGTGGATGATCAAGTGAAGAAATGTTGTCAAGTCCATCTCATCCGCATTTGCCAATGCGGATGAACAAACAGAAATACGGATCAAGACTTAGACTAGTTCTGATGTATAGGTTAGGGGTAGTTTAGTCAATTTGTAAAAAGACATCTTGTCTGCCTATAAATAGAATAGAAAAACCTTGTACATAATACGACGGTTGATAGACAATTAGAATATATTTTGTCATTTACTCTCAAGGTGTATCATTATTGTTTTATGCTGAAACCCTAGCATTTACTATAATCATCATCTTATTCAATACAAAAAGCATTTATGAGTATTTCTTCTGCATTGAATGTTTATTGATTGTTTGTTTCCACCTCTCAATCTCTGACTCAATCATTATATTCGATCCTAAGTGAGAATCTCAATCTCACCACCCAGTCAATTGGTATCAGAGCTTTGATTCTCGATTCTTTTTTGGATCTACCAAAGACCTGAATAGAACTTTATTGATCTGGTGATTGAGTTGCTAATAGAGTATTCTATAATCTCTACTTAGTAAATAGCAGAAAATACTCTTAGAAAAAACCTTCTGTCAACTCGTCCTCACCTTCAAGAACTATATACAAAACCTACAGATTCATACGAAGAACAGTAATATAACAAAAGTTGCGACAGAAACCAAGAAACCTTAACAGATCTGATTTTCTAAGCATTTGTTGAACGATTTGGACTATTCAAACTAATTAATCTTAAAACTTACCTAATCTATATTTATACAAGTTAAAACATCTTATTAAAATGGATTCACATAGTTTTTCAGAACTTGGTCATACTCCAAAACCACCAATGCTTAAACATAAATCTGAATTTAAACAATGGAAAATCAGGTTCAAGAATTACATTACAGGTGTAGATCTTGATTTTTGGATCTCAATATGCAAAGGACCACACATCCATGTCAGTCTATCTGCAGATCAAGCTGCCATCTACAAGACAACATGAATACGCATTAAAGATCTGACTCTTGATGATGAAGATTACAAGAAAATAAGATTGATCTGAAAGCTTACTCTATCCTAACTCAAGCACTCAAGATGGATGTGCTAAAAATATTGGAGAAATATGGTACTGCCAAAGCTGTATGGGATACACTAAAAATTATGTGTGAGGGCAACAATGAAGTTACAGAAATTAACAAGGATAAGCTTGTTTATCAATACGAAACATTCATCACTCCAAGGGGGAGTCCATATCCAAACAACTGCACATATTTGTATAGTTGGTAAATGACTTGAAAATCATGGGAGTCACTTACAAGGTCAAGGAATTAAACAAGAAAATGCTGCATAGTCTTTTAGAGACCTAGAAACAAAATGTGACAATGTTAAAGAACACTCTTGATCTTGAGAGTACAACTCTAGACATAATGATAGCCAAGATAGAAGCTTTGGAGTTAGATGAAAGAAGTAGAAACTTGGGAGGACCCACAGTGATTGAGGCATAAAAATTTCCATCAGAATCTCATTCTATTGAAAATGCCTTCATTACTAAGGAGGATGATTTCATCTCTTCAACAGATCAATTGAATACAACAGGGTTCACTGCAACTCCATCAACTAATCATCCTTCAACATCATCCCAAGCATCCAGAGGCACTACTGCTCCTACAACCACTCCTAAAGACCCAAGATCCGAAGAACAAACGGCAAGTTACAATGCCTTTGTTGCAAGCTTTATGGCATATTTAGGAGGAAGACTCATATCAGCACATCTTATCTAGGAAGATTTAGAAGAAATAGATCCAGGTGATGTAGAAGAAATGGATCTACAATGGCAAATGGCCATGATTGCTATGAGAATACAAAGCTTGGGTATTGAAAATACAAAGCTTGGGTATGATAAATCCAAAGTGAAATGCTTCAACTGTGGCATGGCTGGCTACTTCTCCACAGAATGCAATGCCCCCAAAAGAAACAACTTTCAAATGAATTCTCAAAGCCAGACATCCTCATAGTCAAACTCAAGCTTTCATTCCAATAATCATCAGCAGTAGTATCATCATCCACAACAACATCAATCATATCAAAATCCACCTCAACTGACAAACCAACCTCATGGAAGTCGTCAGTCATTTGCAAATGCTCTTGTGATCAAACAAGATGAAGTATGTGACTAGAGCCTATATGTAGAGGAAGTCAAGCCTCAATTTCAAAATCATGCACTTATGGCTCACATCAATGATGGTCCATCTCCAATGCCTACTGAGGTAAAATCTAACCTTTGTAGTGAAAAATGTATTACTAAATTGCAAGGTTATAGAGAGCATAACCATAAACTAGCAGATAAAATTAAAGAGGAAAAGGTGAAGTCAAAGATGATGAAAAGAGAGATAAAAGGCTTTGAAATCAAAATAAAATCTCTCATCTCTGACATTGAAAAACTGCATGGTGAAAAGTACACTCTTGCAGTTGAGAATGAGCTACTGACTGAAAAGTTAGCTCAATCAAAAGCTAAACATACACTTACTGAAGTGAAACTTGAAAAGTTTCAACTGTCTTCAGTCAAGCTGCAAGAGATGCTTGATTCTCAAAAGGATCCAAAGGACATGTCAGGGATTGGGTATAATTCATGTCCTCCACCATACAATGATAACTACACTGTCATGCCTGAATCTGTCACACTCAATGAGGAAATTGAAACTAAAACTATGGAACCAAAATCTATAGTAAAACAAGTAACCAATCCTTAAAACAAACCTGATGTTTATATTGAAACAAATGAGGAGAAAATCATATTAGGTCATCCAATCAAGATTA